>WAAE01007638.1:0-37530 GCA_013400495.1 Nicator chloris
CGCAGCAGAAGGAAAGAAGCAGCCCTGACGAAACGGAGCGTTGGCAGTGGGCGGGGCTGGCAGGAGAGAGAGACGAGCCTCAGGGTCCCAGGGGCACCGGGGCGGATGACACCCGGCTTCCCTAGGCTGGAATCGGTGGTGACTGACTCCTCTCACAGGAAACCGAAAAACAGCCTTGCCATCTGTCCTTGTGGACGGCCAGAGATGCACCTGATACTCAGCCCGGTGATTTCCTGCCCCCAACACCTGCGCTATCCCCCCCTCCCAACTCTGGCCACTTGTTTTGTTTTGGCGAAGCACCCATTAATACCCAGTAGTTAGTTTCCAGGTAACCCAGGGGAAAAATTCTACATTAAAAAAAAAAAAGAAACAAATCTAACCCCCAACACCCATTAAGAGAAGATATTCCTCTGGAGGGAGGATGGGTCGTGGAAGAGATAAAGAACACTGCCCCACCTGGTTTTAACAGCTGGCCCATTAACAGAAGACACCTGCCTCCTACCCCCTGGAGTTATGAGGAATGAGTCATAGAAGAGATAAAGAAAAACAACTCCCCAACTGGTTTCAACAGATGGCAATAGAATACATACTTTTGGTTACATCTTGCATTGCATCCCAAGACAATGGGATTCTTGGGGTGTCCTGCACAGGCCCAGGAGTTGGACTCGATGATTCTGATGGGTCCCTTCCAACTCAGGATATTATATGATTCTATGAACACTGCATTGTTTAGTACCTGTCTTACAAAAGTAACAACAAAGCTTCATCAGTTTTGGGAAACACTTTCAGTTCTTAACCAATCCTTTATTTAAGATGCAAATTTTACAGTGTTAAGTTGATGGACAAAACCAGTAATTCAACATTATTGACATTTTTTTTATTACTCATGGATATGTAATTAAAAATTATTCCCCTTTTTCAATATTGTTATCAGAGACCTTGTTATTACTTTAGTTTTATCACTGTTTCTTGACATAGATAATGAATGAAAAAATTTGTCTGGGGAGAGCCTTTGTAATAAAAACATTCATTTGATGTGAGTTTACAAAGTTTTATCCTGAAATGAAGTTTTATTGCCTAGTCAGATTACTGAATATCTGTCAAAACTGTATTTATATACATAAAAATTTTAAAAGAATTATATATAATCATAAAGGTCAGAAAAGACCATCAAGATCATCGAGTCCAACCTTTGACTAAACATCACCTTGTCAACTAAACCATATCACTAGGTGATGCATCCAGTTGTTTCTTGAACACTTCTAGGGATGGTGACTACACCACCTCTGTGGACAGCCTGTACCAATGATTAACCACCCTTTCCATGAAGAAATTCTTCCTGATGTCCAACCTGAACCTCCCCTGGTGTAGCTTGAGGCCATTTCCCCTTGTCCTGTCACTAGTTGCCTGGGAGAAGAGGCTGACCCCCATCTTGTTACAACCTTCTTTCAGATAGTTGTAGAGAGTGATAAGGTCTCCCCTGAGCCTCCTTTTGTCCAGACTAAATACTCTCAGTTCCCTCAGCTGCTCCTCATATGACTCGCTCTCTAGACCCTTGACCAGCTTCATTGCCCTTCTCTGGACTTGCTCCAGCACCTCAATATCATTCTTGCAGTGAGGGGCCCGGAACTGGACACAGTACTCAAGGTGTGGCCTCACCAGTGCCGAGTAGAGGGACAATCACTCACCTGGTCCTGCTGGCCACACTATTTCTGATACAAGCCAGGATGCCATTGGCCTCGGCCACCAGGGCACACTCTGGCTCATGTTCAGCTAGCTGTTGACCAGCATCCCCAGGTCCTTTTCTGTTGGGGCACTTTCCAGCCACTCAGGGGGTTGTTGTGACCAAAGTGCAGGACTTGGCACTTTGACTTATTGAACTTCATGCAATTGGCCTTGGTCCATCAATCCAGCCTGTCCAGATCCCTCTGCAGAGCCTTCCTGCCCTTCAGCAGAGTGACATTCCCACCCAACTTGGTGTCATCTGCAAACTTACTGAGCGTGCACTCAATCCCCTGGTCCAGATCATCAATAAAGATATTAAAGAGGGCTGGCCCCAATACTGAGCCCTGGGGAACCCCACTTGTGGCCAGCCACTAGCAGGATGTAACTCCATTCACCATTCCTCTCTGGGCCTGGCAATGCAGCCCGTTTTCAACCCAGCAAATACTGTACCTGTCAAGCCATGGGCTGCAGCTTCTCCAGGAGAATGCTGTGGGAGACTATTAAAGCTTTACTGATGTCCAGGTAGATACATCCACAGCCTTTCCCTCATCCACTAAGCGGGTCATCTGGTCATAAAAGGAGGAGTACCCTCAGATGAATCCCATTGTACCCCATAGAACTGTGAGTGTCTAAGTGTCTCAGCAGGTCACTAACTGCTTCTTTCTGTATTGCAGGGGATGTGTTCTGTTCCCTGTCCCTACCAGCTCAGGGAGCTGGCTGCCCTGAAGATAACTGGTCTTTATGTTAAAGACTGAGGCAAAGAAGGCAATAAGTACCTCAGCCTTTTCCTCTTTCTTGGTGACAATGTTCCCTCCCCCATACTGGGTGGAGATTTTGCTTGGCCCTCATTTTGTTGTTGATGTCTTTATAAAAATACTTTTTATTATCTTTCACAGCTGTGGCCAGATTGAGTTCTAGCTGAGTTTTTGCCTTTATAATTTTCTTTCTACATGACCCAATGACATCCTTGTACTCTTCCTGAGTGTCCTGACCCTTCTTCCAAAGGTCATAAATGTTTTTTTCCCCTGAGTTCCTGTGAAAGCTCCCTATTCAGCCAGGTGGGTCTCTCAGCACATAGGAATGGGCTGCTCCTAGGCCTTTAAAGTTTCCTTCTTATAGAATGTACAGCCTTCCTGGATCCCTTTGTTTCGAAAGACTCTTTCCCAGGGGACTCTCTGAACTTGTGTCCTGAACAGGCCAAAGTCTGTCCTCTGGAAATCCAAGGTAGAGGTTTTGTTGACCCCCTTCCTTAATTCACTAGGAATCAAAAGCTCATCATTTCATGTCCTGGTTTGAACTGTTTGCCCAACATTCTTCACCAATTGTCCTGCTTTGACTATTTGCTCATCTGTGAGAACATGACCAGGGCAGAACAAAGGCAAAACAACCACAAAACTCATGAGTTGCAAAGATAGTTTATTCACACACACAAAGAGGAAAAAGAAAAAAAAACTTGAAATGTCAAAAAGCACCTTCCCTCCTTCCCAAAAATCTAAACTCAATTCTCACACACCCATCACCAGAAAACCCTGGTCTCCTGGTGGCTTTTCATGTCAAATGTCCCAAACCTACAGCCTGCCCGAAATTCTGTAGGATCTCAGCCTTCTTGGGATACCATTTAAAATGCTTATCTAGCATTCAGTGAAGATTCTCTCAGTCCACACTGCAACCAGAAACAGCACTCCCCAAAACTACTAAGAAATAGTCAATTTTCTTCCACGAAGTCTTCTTGCTGTCTCTCTCTCTCTTCAGCAGTATCTCTCCAAAGGTGGGAAGGGGTTAAAAATCTTATCTTGGTTCTTCCGCAGTAGTCTATGATGTCAGCTGTGGCTGTGGAGACCGGGGGCCCGAGGCCCTGCCCCACCCTGCTGGGCGGGGCCCTAGGACCCCTCCAGGTTTCCCGCCAGCTGCGCCGGGACCGTGGAGACCAGGGGGCGAGGGGAAAACCCGAGGCCCCTGCTCCACCCTGCTGGCCAGGGCCCCACATGCAGACACCATCCAGGGCCCACCTGCTTGGCTGCTTTCAACCGCTGCAGCCCAGTCTCCCACCACCTCCCTTTTCCCCCCTCCACTGGCAGCGGGGGGAGGGGAAAGAAAGGGAGGGCTCTCCACCATCTGTCCAGGCTCCACCACCTCCTCCCCCAGTGAGGAGAGTGGCCTGGGACCAATCTACCCGGGGCTAACCCACCCCGCTCCCGTGGTACATGGGATCAGGCCAGGCCCCCCCTTCAGCCTTCTCCCTCCCTCTCGGGAGAGAGTGGCTGCAAGGCCTAGCCCCTCCCCAGGTGACCCATGGCCACGACACGGCCCCACGTTACCTTCCTGAAGGCCAGAGGCAAAAGAGGGCTTCACTTCCTAAAACCTCCAAATTTACCTTGCCTGTGGGTGTGTTCACTCAGACGTAACTTCCTGGTTCAAACCATTAAACATGCCCAAGATGGCCTTCGACCACCATGTCCCACCAGCCCTTCTCTGTTCGTCAACAGCAGGTCTGGCAGGGCAGCACCCCTGGTAGGCTCCCTTACCACCTGTATCAGGAAGTTGTCTTCCACACACTCCAGGAACCTCCTAGAATGTCTCCTCTCCACTGTGTTGAGTTTTCAGCAGATATCCAGCAGGTTAGTCTCCCACAAGAACAAGGGCTGGTGATCATGAAAGATCAGCCAACTGCTTATAGAATACTTCATCTGCCTCTTCATCCTGGTTGGGTGGCCTAGAACAGACTCCCACCAGGATCTCTGCCTTCTTGGCCTTCCCCTTGATTCTTACCCATAGGCACTCAACCTGATTATCACTATCCTTGAGTGCTATACAGTTGAAACACTCCCTAATGTACAGAGCCACTCCACCACCTCTCCTTCCTCTCCTATCCCTTCTGAAGAGCTTATAGCCATCCATTGCAGCACTCCAGTCATGTGAGTCATCCCACCATATTTCTGTGATGGCTAAGTTGTAGCTGTCCCTCCTCCTATCACCCACAGAGCTTCTTCTGTGGGAATCAATTTGGAAAAAAAACCTAAAAGCATTATTTAAAAACTACAACAGTGAGGATAGCCGAGCTCATTTTACAGTGGAGCACCTGAGCAGAGATGGACAATTTGAAAAACCCCAAGACCAAGCCAAACATCTACCCAGACCTGTTTTAGAGGGCATTAAAAACGCTGCTCAAAGTGCCCTATTCCAAACACCAGACGGTACCACCCCACAACAAAGTTTTTCTGATATTCATCAAGGGGCAGATGAGACTTTTATCAAATTTATAGATCGATTGAAAGACAGCACTGATAAACAAGTTGATAACCCACAGGCTAGAGAGGAACTGCTCAATAAGCTAGCAGCTTCCAATGCAAATACTGAATGTAAAAAAATCATAAAAGGACTGCCCCTAGAACCAGAACCTACTATACAGCAAATGGTAGAGGCCTGTACCCATCTTACTACCACAGAACATATGGTAGCCATGGCAGGCAGCAAAGGGGTAGCTGAAGCCTTCGTGGCACAAAACAAAACATGAGATGTTTCAAGTGCGGTGAAATAGGCCACCTCAAGTTTGAGTGTACTAAAGACCTTTCGCATAAACCCCCTTCCACTGACTGTCACTGCCCTGCATGCTTGGACTGTAAAGAACTTTTAAAACACTGTCCCCAGTCGCAATATCACCAGCAAGTACAGCATCAGCCATCTCAGCAGCAGCAGCAAAAAAACTTCCAACTGAGCGCGGCATGATACCATGCGATAACACGAAATGCCAAGCCGTTTCATCCCTCTTTTCCCACAGTCTCAGAACATCGAGGCACCGAGAAATCATCTATGACAACACCTACCATCAGGAACAGCACAGGATCTCCGAGGCCTACCAACGGGTTCAAGCAGGGACAAGGAGAATTCTAGTAAGCGCCCTTTCCATTGACTTCCTCAATGAAGTAGATTACCGAATCCCAACTGGTAAATATGGACCTCCTGATGGGCCAAGAGACATTTTAATCATAGGGGATGCTATTAATGGACCAGATGGGTTACAAGTACTCCCAGAAGTACAAACTGTGGGGCCATGGCAAGAGATCACTGTGATTGTAATGTGTATAGACTCACCTTGGTGTTTGACTAAGGGCACACCTATTGCCCAAGCTTTTCTTGTACCCACCTGGACTGATGTCTTGCCAGAAAATCCCACTTTTTTTGGATGGAGATGTTAGGTGAGGACAGACCTACTATAGAGTGTGGCTTGTCTAACAAAGGCATCAAAGTTTCTCTTCCAGGCATTGCTGACACCAGGTCAGACGTCACCATTGTGGCTCACTCCAAGTGGCCACAGGGCTGGGAACTAGTGCCAATCAATAGAGTAATCTCTGGGATTGGAGGAGCTGCCACCTCTATGCGGAGCAAAAGGTCAATTGTTATTGAAGGTCCAGACTGTCAGATTGCCACAGTAAGACCTTTCGTAGTAAAAGCACCTGTCATTTTATGGGGCAGAAATATTTTATCACAATGGGGAGCCAGACTAGAAATCCCTTCATCACCACGAGATTTTTAGCTGGGGCCACTGTTGAGCGCCTGACACCACCACTCAAATGGAAATCTGATGATCCCATTCATGTAGAACAGTGGCCCTTATCAGAGGTCAAATTAAAGGCGCTTGAATCCCTAGTAGAGGAGCAATTAGCCAAAGGCCACAGAGAACCATCCACTAGCCCCTGGAACACCACTGTCTTTGTCATTTGCAAACCAGGCAAAGACAAGTGGAGGCTCCTGTAAGACCTCAGGAAGGTCAATGAAATCCTGGAGGATATGGGATTGCTCCAGCCTGGCCTACCCTCACCTTCAATGCTCCTAAGAGATTGGAAATTGGCAGTCATTGATATTAAAGATTGGTTTTTTAATATCCCCCTCCATCCTAGAGATGCTCCTAGACTTGCATTTTCAGTGCCTTCAATTAATAGACAAGCCCCTCTAAAAAGGTATCAATGGCGAGTCCTTCCGCAAGGGTTAAAATGCTCCCCAGCTATTTGCCAGATGTATGTTGCCCATGTTCTCTCACCCATTCGAAAAAAATTCCCCGATGCCATAATTTTCCATTACATGGATGATATCCTAATTTGCACTGAAAGTGATTATTATCTTGAGTCTGTACTCGAAAGGGCTATCAAAATCATTGAAGGAGCAGGATTTGAAATTGCTACAGAGAAGATCCAGCGCACCTGCCTGTGGACCTACCTTGGATTCTGGATTGGGGAGCGCACAATCGCACCCCAGCAGGTCACCATCAAGGACAATCCAAGGACCCTGACAGACTTCCAACAGCTCTGTGGCAGCATAAACTGGGTGCGTAACCTAATAGGGATCATGACTGAGGAACTTGCATCCCTTTTCAAGCTCCAGAGAGGCCCCGATGACCTCGAATCCCCGTGAATCATCACCCCAGAGGCCCAGGAAGTGGTCCTCAAGGTATCAGAGGCGCTGTCCACAAGACAGGCCCACCATGTTGATCCTGCCCTGCCTTTCCAATTCACCATTTTGGGTAAGACACCCAGGTTTCGTGGGCTCATTTTTCAGTGGGACCCCACTGAAAGATCAGCTTTTAATCATAGAATGGGTGTTCAAATCACACACACCCAACAAGACCATCACAACACTTCAAGAGCTTATGGCTCCGCTTATCATTAAAGCCAGAGATCGTCTCAAGACCCTAGCAGGGCGTGAATTCACGTGTATGTATCTCCCAACTACATTAAACAGCCTAGAACCTGTGCTCCAAACCAATGAACACCTCCAGTTCACCCTTGACAGCTACCCAGGTCAAATCTCCATCCACCCACCAAAACATAAACTATTTAAAACTTGTTTCAGTTTAGTCCCAAACTCATGGAAAAGCAGAACTCCCCTAAAGGCACTGACTGTGTTTACTGATGGTTCAGGGAAATCCCACAAGTCAGATATGACTTGGAAAAATCCTGACATTCAGGAGTGAGAATTTGATGTTCAGATTGTTCAGGGATCTCCACAAATTGCAGAATTAGTGGCTGTTGTCAGAGCCTTTGAGAAATTCAAACAACCTCTAAATTTAGTTACTGATTCAGACTATGTTGCTGGGATAGTTGAGAGGGCAGAACATTCCTTATTAAAAGAAGTGTCAAATACAGATTTATACAGTTTGCTCTCAAAGTTAGTATACCTCCTCTCCCACTGAGAGCAACCATATCACATTATGCATGTGAGATCACACACTGACCTCCCAGGACCCATTACAGAAGGTAACCAGAGAGCAGATATTCTAGGCATGACAGTGCAAACTACCCTATCAGACATCTTTATCAAGCTAAATTAAGCCATCAGGTTTTCCACCAAAATGTGCCAGCCCTTGTCCGCATATTTAAAATCACAAGAGAACAAACAAGAGCGACTGTGAGTTCCTGTCCCAATTGCCAAGATTTTGCCTTACCCTCCATGGGGGCTGGGGTAAACCCCCGAGGCCTCAAAAGTTTACAGTTGTGGCAGACAGATGTTACACATTATGCACCCTTTGGGAGACAAAAATACATTCACGTGTCCATAGATACATTTTCTGGGGCCATATTTGCATCAGCCCAGTCAGGAGAAAAGGCAAAAGATGCCATCCGACACCTCCTCCTAGCATTTTCCACCCTAGGCATTCCCCAAGCCATAAAGACAGATAACGGCCCTGCTTATGGCTTCAAAAATCTCAAGCAGTTTCTAAGTCAGTGGGGGGTAAATCACAACACAGGAATACCTCACTCCCCAACAGGGCAATCTGTTGTAGAAAGGGCTCACCACACTCCCAAGAGAGTCCTTGATCAGCAGCGTGGGGGTGTTAAAAGGCTATCAAACATAGAAAGATTATGCAAGGGTCTTTATGTCATCAATTTTCTTAATAATTCATTCACAGAGCCAACCCCCCCCCCATTGTCAGGCACTTCTCCAACACGAGCAGAGCTCAGCTCTCAGAGAAACCCCCTGTACTGATCAAAGACCCCAAATCTAAACAAATAATGGGTCCATTTCAATTAATAACCTGGGGCAGAGGCTATGCTTGCGTGTGGTGGTGGGTTTTTGATAAGTTATTGTTTTGTTTTGTTAAAGTGTTTTTCCCAATGGTTTGTTCCTGTTACACCCCTCTGATGGAGGTGGTCTGTCCTAGGTTGTCCTTCCCCTGTACCACTGTGAAACCTCCCTGACCCTGCCCCTGGACTATCAGCCTTGGTCTAATCATTCACCTGTACCACCCCCTCCCCTGATGAGTTTAAAAGTTACCTGGGACCCCCGCCTCTCCCTCTTGGGTGCCCCTCTCCGAAGAATAAACATCTCCACCCTAAGAGCCTTCTTGGACCTTTATTTCAAACCTTGATGCTGAGGAACGCGTGTTGGGTCTGCCTGCAGCCTGAGCACGGGACTCCTGACCACAGGACTGGGGAAACAGAGCTAGCCGGGCTCTCCCAGGTCCTCAGCTTCACTTGCATATCCACAGATTCTGGCCCAAGGTGGATTCCAGGCAGGAATGTCAAGCTGTACATCGAACCCCTAAAGGCAGCATCCACAAACACTTCTCCCGAACCTCAGGGAAAACAAAGAGATCAAGCTCAGGAGGCACGGAGAAGAAGGAAAAGGAGTGTAAAAGCAGATGTTTCGTCACAGAAGACGACGACTCTCCAGTACTTCAAAAGATTATAAGATTCTCTGCTGAATTTCATTGGCCAATTGTTTTGCACTCTAAACCCTTTTCAGTTAGTCTTACTGCTGCCTCTCTTTAGTTTGTTGCACTATTATCCCCTCTTGTTTTCCCACACCCTTTCTCCTCAGTATAAACTGAGGGGATAGGAGGGGAAGATATGAAGGGCTGTTCAAGTTATATAAGTCTAAAATTTTCACCTTTTCAAACTCATAGATCAACTCATCATCCCCAAGCATCCTGCCATGTATCCAGCAGCAAGGAATCCCCAACCACTCCAAATAGGACTTTGGATGCTCCTCACCTTTCCATCAGCTGGTGCGTGGATTGTCCCTCAGCCCAACCACAACATCTGGGTCACACTAGCCAAGTCTTTACAAGACAATCTATGCCCATCCATGGCCAGCGTGGACAACCCACTGTCGACATGCCTGGTAGGGGTTCCTTTAGCAGCAAATTAATACCCATACGCAGATAAGAAACCTAATCCAGTAGATGCTTGGGACAAGTGGACCAAGACCCTACCACAAGCACCAGAGGAACCCCAAGAATTAGAGTTCTTAGGGTCCTCTAAGGCTCATTACTGCATTCAATTTCAGTATCAACCTCCCAACAAACTCTTGACCCTCCTTGAACTTCTTAGGTCTGTCCATAGGAAATATGTAACCCCATTTAACAAGAATTATATTCCCCTAAATTGGTGCAATTACACCAGTCCTACACCTTCTTTGTCCTCACTCCATCCCAAAGTACTGCCCACAGGAGTGTTTCTTATCTATGGAGACCGAGTATGGTCCGGGATCCCCTCACGCCTTCAAGGGGGTCCCTGTAGCCTTGGCCAGCTTACTACCCTCACCCCAAACATAACTTTAGTTCAGAATCGGAAACAGAAAGGGAAATTGGCACGCCAAAAGAGATCATATACTGAATTGATGAAAATTGCAATAGCCAAATTAATAGTTGGAATAAAGGAAAGAGAGTCGCGGCCTGTGGTGGTGGGTTTTTGATAAGTTATTGTTTAGTTTTGTTAAAATTGTTTTTTCCCAGTGGTTTGCTCCTGATACACTCCCTTGATGGGTTCTGGTCTGTCCCAGGTTGTCCCTATTTTTACCTTGGGTGGCCACAGCTAAGGCCCTCGGTGAGCTTTCTCACCTAGAATGTTGGCTTAGTAAGCAGGCAAATGCTACCTCTGCTGCACTCAGTGATCTACTTAGTGACACTGAGATTACCAGTCACACAACTTTGCAAAACCGGGCAGCAATTGACTATTTGCTGCTTGCTCATGGACATGGCTGCCAAGACTTTGAAGGGATATGCTGCTTCAACCTCTCCTCACACTCCGAATCCATCCATCCTTTTTGATTGCCCAAGGACTTCTCAGCTGTATCACTGCCAACTTGGACAACGAGAAGTGGGTAATAATCAAAAGGCCGAATGAGTCCAGGAGTCTTCTTAAAATATCCCTTACCAATGTCCCAGGGAAGCAGCAGACTCCCCTGTGGGATGGGTCTGGTCAGCATAGAGGGCCCTCAGTTCCCTCAGGAGTCACCTACAAGTTATCCTTCTTTCTTTCTTAACAGCCTTAGTTGTAATGCGTGGGTTTGACTGACTTCCTCTGGGCAAACCCCCAGATAGACCTTCATCTCCAGTATCATTTGCCTGACCCTCAAGTTCCAGGGTCTCCTACCTGTTGTGTAACAGCATCTGGGAAGGTGAGGGAAGCCAGGAAGGGATTCTCGTCCCTGAGCATGGACCTGTTTCCATTCCCCCTGGCTTTTAGGTCTCCTCCTTCTACCTGATGGCAAGAGGGTCAGGGCTCCTTTGACTCTTGCCAAGCTTCCATCTGCTGCGTTTCTCTCAGGGATGGAAGGGTGTGAGTTGACCAATCTATTTCTCTCACACTCCCTGATAGTCTTCAGCCTCTCCACTTCCTCTTTAAGCTCTGCTACCAGGCAGAGCAGATCATTCACCTGGTCACGCTACACACAGGTGGAATCTCTACTGCCCTCCAGTACTGATGCCAGGCTCAAACACTCCCTGCAGCCAGAGACATGGACAGCTGTGTGCTTCTGAGGGAGCTCTGTCTGAGTTGCCATGCTCCAGCTAGCAATGGGTTTTGACTGTGTGGAAACCATCAGTGTCTGTCCTAGTTGGGTAAGCAAAACCACCAGGTGAGCTCACCTCAGGAGCTGGGAGGAGTGGCTGCATCCTCCTACATGCCCTGCCTGCACAAACTGCCACATCATGTCCTTCTGATGTGCCACATCCTGTTTGCCCTCCTATGCATGCTTTGAAAAGGGTACTTTTATGGATAAGCTGCCTTTGATTTTTTGGAAGTTTACAGTTGTTTTGTTCTCTAGGCCTGTCAGAATGCAGCTAATTCTAGCATCATGGTTGCAGCGATTGCATACAATTATTGAAGTGAATATGAGTGGCACAGTAAAAATAAAGTCATCAAAATAGATTGAATAGCTAAAGAACAGTCAATCCTGATTTGAAAATAAATGCCTGTGTCCTCTCAGCACTTGACTTCCCTTAAGCATTTTGACAGGAGGCAGTCATTACTTAGTCACAAATTTCTTTCTGCTGATATTTTCTCTGAGACAAATTACATAATCAAAGAATCATTTAGGTTGGAAAAGACCTTTAAGATCATCAAGTCCAACCTAACACTGCCAAATCCACCTGTCTTGGTTTGAAAGACAGGTGTCTGCCAAGGAAGGCGGGAACCTCCCTTGGAATAGAAACTGTGACCTCCTTCCCTCTGAAGCATTATAACTCCAAAATTATGGGGCTTTCAGGTAAAGATATGGGGAAAGGAATAACAGTTCTTTACTAGTATGTAAAACAAGGCAAACAAACAATGACAACGGCAGCAACAACAAACAAAACCAGAAACCCTGTAACAGCTTTCTCTCAGATGCCAGGAACTTTCCCCTTTGGTGAAGTTATGGTCACAGCCGGCAGGGGCGCTGTTGGCTTCCAGCTGGGCAGGGTGGGTGCGATGACTCCCTCGTGACTGCAGGGGGCACATCTCCCTTGTGTGATAATGGCGGGCAGGCTGGATGGTGAAAATGGGCTGCCGCAGGAACCTCGGAGCGGCAGCTGGGACAGCAGAGGCAGGCAAACAAAATGTAACAGAAAACTCTGCAGCCTTAGCAGGAGCCATGGAGATCGGGTGGATAAGGGATGCTGGGTTAGAGTGTAGCCAAAAAAGCCTGAGGCAGCGGCAGAAAGTAGTGAGGCTTGGCAGCGGCAACTGAGCTTTTCCGTAGAAGTTGCCGCACGCAGCCGAGGAGACACACCCTCCGGGATGGTGGAGAGTGTCAGGGTCCTGGATTTTCCCCTGAGGCACCCAAACAGATGGTGAGAGTCCTTTCCAGTCAGATGTTAATAAGGTCCCAGTTTAACAGCTGCCCTAATGAGCAAAGGGTCACCCACAGTAGGAGAAGCAATGGGAAGACAGAAGCTCCATAGTGGCAGCGAATCCTCCAGGCAGTGGCCGCAGACCAGCTGTCCCTCCTCCAATACGGAGAGCAAAGGAGAGGGAGGTGTAGGAGCGTTCCCTCGATGGTTAGATGATATACTTCAGGAGACCGGGTTGCTCATGGAACACATGCTTTATTCTCAGGGGTCGTGGGTGCCAAGGTTTGCCATCAGCTGCCAGCCCAGCTGCTGGCGTGGTTCCAAGAGAGTGAATTTCCTGTTACAGTATATTTTATCCTATTCTGTGTTGAATATTCTATTTACAGTGACCAACCGGTGNGAGCTGCGCCCATCCCCTTCACCCCAGCTCAAAATCTTGTGGTATCTCTGCCCTTCCCAAGAGAAAACCCCTCAGGTTAAGAGTAGCAGCCAGCTGCACTCCTCCTCCTCAGTGTCTACTTCTTTTGTCTCTTAAGTACCAGTCATTATTGTCTCTCAGCAACAAATGGGAGGAAATTTCCTAAGAGAAAGAAAACAAAAGGAAAAACCCTAACCTCCAACACCATTACAAGAACTTTCAATTTTGCTGGACAACTCAGCAACTCTCTTTCATTAGGAAAGACCAAGTATTTTAAAGTTGTCTAGGCTCTGTTTTGTTTCATACACCTTTTGCTTTTCAGCCACCAATTATTTTACAGTGAGAACATTGTAGTAGTGAAATAAACAAGGGCTAGTGCCTTCATTAATATTCAGCTCTTTATTAAAGAGATCAGCTGGATATGGAGCCCAGTGGGGTGTGCCCACGCTGCTGTAGCTTCCACTGGCCACTCGGGGAGGAGGAGGTGTGTGAGTCCGCCACTAGGGTGCAATGCAGCAGAGTTCTCTGTCCTCAAGCGCGCGCCAAAGGAGTTGCCGCCTGTCCTTCTCAGTCGGGGGTCCATGCTTTTCCAGTTCCTCGCAAATCATGGCGACAGGGCAAAAGCCCAAACCAGGACTAGGAGATGTGTCTAGCCCTTCTCTAACCTGGGACGCTGATCAGGTCTCTCAAATATGTGCCAGCTTGTGGTGGGACGGGCTCTTCTTTTCTCAAATTAGTTCCATGATGCCTAGGGTTCCTTCTCATTTTCATGTGCCTTCCCTCTGTCTCGGACGCTAATTTGGAGGGGAGGGTCTACCCGTTTGGCAGTGGAGATGACATGTCTGGGCTTGTTCTTTACACTGCCTGTTGCCGCCTCTGCCTCCTCCTCCTCTTCTTCTTCAGTCACTGACGGGCGGGCTGTGTGGCGCGGCTCCTTCGGCCGCTCCCCGCCTCCCTGCTCGCCTCGCTCCCTCCTCTTGCCGCCAGCCTGAGCTGCGCTCGCTGGGCTCCAAACAGAGCCACGCTGTATTAGTTAAGTACCTAGGGGTGGAGTGGTGACTTGCTTTAAGTAGAAGAGAATTGTATGTTAGATGTAATTTTGATAATGATGTTTAACCCAGTGTGTGTTCATGAGACGTAGGGGTGGAAGGATATGGTGGTTTTACCAGGAAGTTTTTCCCAGGAAGTTCTGCATACGTCTGCATGAACTCACAGGGGGTTAAATATCGGCGTTTCAGGAAGGTACTCCTCTTTTGCCTCCTGGCTGTCCACAAGATAACAGTGGGGGCCGTGCCTGTGGCCGTGGGTGGCCTGGGGAGGGCTAGGCCTCGCAGCCTCTCTCTCCCATGAGGGGAGTGGGGAGGCTGGCTTGGTCTGGCCGCGATCCCATGGACCACGGGAGCCTGGGGGTAGCCCCGGGTGGATCGGCCTCTGGCCATGCTCCCCACTGCTGGGGAGGAGGTGGTGGGGCCTGGCCAGGATGGCAGAGAGCCCTCCCTTTCTTCCCCCTCTCCTCGCTGCCAGCGGAGGAGGGGGGGGGAAGGGACGTGGGGGCTTGGCTGTAACGGGATGTGGCAGCAGCCGAGCAGGCAGACCCGGGCTGTGTCCCGGTGGGGGGGGTAGCCGGGAAGGCCAGCAGGAACGTAGGCTAGGCAGTGTCCCAGCCCTGTGGTGACTGGCGGCAGCTGGTGGTGATGGTGGGGGGGGGCCTGGGCCCCCGGTTCTTCACCGGCGCAGCTTTGAAATGTGACACCATGGGCGGCAAGGCTGTGAGAAGCTAAGACAAGAATTTAACCCCTTCCTTCCTCCTTGGTGGACAGCATGGAGAGAGAGACAGCATGAAGACATGGAAAACTGTTGGAAGGAGGGATGGAGGAGTGGCAAATTTTTGATTGGACTGTCTCTTGAAGACTTCATGGAGGAAATGGACTATTTCTTGGTAGTTTTGGGGAATGCTATTTCTGGTCGAAGTGTGGACTGAGAGAATCTTTGCTGGATACTAGATAAGCATTTTAAAATGGTACCCCAAACAGGCTGAGAGTTGCAGACCCTACAGCATTTGCGGGCAGCTGTAGGTTGGGACATGAAAGCCACCAGGAGGACTGGGTTTTTCTGGTGGTGGATCTCCATGACAAGTTCGGAAAAAGAGAGACTCCTCTCCCAAAGTGATGTATGGATTGTTTTGTGGGAAAATGAGTGGATTGTGGGGAGGAGGGGAGGTGATTTGAGGTTTCAGTTTTTTTCTTTTTTCTTGTCTGTGTGTGAATAAACTATCTTTGTAACTCAACTCATAAGTTTAGACCTGTTTTTGCCTTTATTTCTCTCCTAGTCATGGTTCTCACAGACGAGCAAACAGTCAAACCACAACAATTGGTGTTTCCGCCCAGGAAAATGGTTAAACCTGGGACACACATGCTGCCGCCGCAGCCACCCCAGCCATCCCGCCACAGCCCCGGGGGGAAGGAGGCGGCATCACGCCCACGCCGGTGGGCGCCGCCACTGCTCCTAGTTCTGGGGCCGGCTGCAAGCATGGAGCGGTCATGGCCGTGGCAGGTGGGGGGCTGAGAGTGGGGCACAGGCACTGTGGGAGCGGGGAGGCAGCCCCAGCGCACGCACGGCACGGGAGCTCCTGGCAGGCCGGCGCGAGGAGCGAGGCCGGGTTTGCTGCTCCGCGTGGGGCCCGCTGCTCTGTGCAGAGCTCCGTGCTGACCGCGGAGCAGATGAGAGTGCTGCTGCCACGCCCCACATCGCCGCTGCTCAAGGAGCACAGTGGGGCAGTGCCCCACGGGATGCCCTGGGGCCACCGGCACTAGACACTGGAGGAAGTACCCACCGAGGCACGCATCCCGCTAGGCACCCATGCCAAGGACGTGCGCTGCAGCCCGCAGAGCTGGCACATCTCCCTGGCCATGCATGGGCAGGAGCCGCTGCAGGCACCGCAGGCAGCCCGGGGGCAACGGACCAGAAGCTGCGCCCGACGGGGAGGCCTCGGGGCACCAGGGGTCACGGGCCCATTTCGGCTACAAAATACCCCTGAGATCATCTAGTCTACCCTATGACTGACTACTGTGTCAAGCGACTGTGTGTGGCTATGCTTTTTAGCCTTCTGATGTTTAACTTTGAGAAATTCCTTTCCCACGCCTTTTCTGTAAACAATATAGATGTTTACATTCTTTCATGGGGGTAGAGTTCTCTTGATAGACCCCTATCTTGACCAGTATGGTTGGAGAGGTGGTGACCTTGCTTACCAATCATACTGGTCTGTTTGCTATACTATATATATGGAGTCAGTGATGTAATAAAGTTAGTCCTCTTAGTTGAACTGAAGTCAGAGTCCGTGTAGTGAATCTAGTGTGTCGCTGTGACAACTGTGGGATTTCTTTAAACACCTCCAGGGATTGTAAGTACGCCACCTCCCTGGGCAGCCCCATCTAATGTCTAGTCACGCTTTCTGTGAAATTTTTTCCTGATGTCTAACCCAGACCTGCCCTGGCACAGCTTAGACTGTGTCCTCATGTGCTGTTATTAGTTGCCTGTGAGAAGTTTTGCACACCTGTGCCCTGTGGTGCCTCCCTGTTCTTTATCCCTGGTTTGATACATTAAAAATGACATTCATTGGAAACAGTTTTGTTCACCTGCACGAGGTTTTACAGATGGTGCCTATCCTCTAGGACATGAAAAGAGAGCTAGAGAGGGGATTCTTAAAAGGCTATTTAGTGATGGGACAAGGGGGAATGGCTTTAAACTGTCAGAAGACAGTGTTATATTGGATATCAAGAAGAAATTTCTCCGTATGAGGGCGGTGAGGCCCTGGCACAGGTTGCCCAGGGAAGTTGTGGTTGCCTCATCCCTGGAAGTGCCCAAGGCCGGGTTGGACGGGCTTGTCTTTTANTATAAATATAAAATTGCTCCAAATTTAATGCATTGTAGAATGAGGGCCAGGTCTGCCAAGATCTTGTAATGCTTGGCTTATCAAAAGCCTTTATTTTAAAAAGTTCTAATAGAAGCATAAGCTTTAGTATACATATAACCATTTTCTTAATAAAAAAAATTATATATATTGTTGAATATAACAAAATGGGGGGGTCTCCCTCCTTGAAGTTATCGTTTCTGGATGTTTATATTGTTACCACGGTGTCTTTCACAGAAAATTGCAATTGGAAATTAGGTAATATTTTAGTCTGTGTGTTTACAAATGTCGGAGGGACATTTTGGCTTTTTTTCTATTAGTCCACTTTTCATGAAAGTGAGGTTTTACTTGATTAAACAAAGAAGGAATAAATGCCTTGGGTGCAATTTTCATCATCTAAATCATGCATGTTTATATGTGCTTTTGTGGTTGTTGCGGCATAAAAAATCAGTATAGAACTTGTGAAAAACAAGGTTCACTTTCTCGGTAAAATTTAAAAAGTTTAATAAAAAGACAATAGGAGACAGAAATAAAACAAAGGTTTAAATGGCTGGGTGTCTTGGCATTCAGCCAAGAGCACACCTACTATCTTGGACACATTCCTTAAATACCTTTTCCATTACATCAGCCTGTTGCATATTCATAGACTATTATGCATATTCATATTTTTCCAATAATGGTTTAGCATGGCCCCTCCTTGGGTCTGCCTTTTTAGACCATGCATGTTTCTTGTCTGTGGTTTTATTATCACCTCCAGTTTGGGCTGTGGTCCATACTTTCTTCAGATGGCAGGTGCTGATAGTCGACATAGCAGCAGCAGGGGTCTTCATCATATGTTCACTGGATGTTATCCCAACCAGATAGTTCAATTGCAAGCATAACTATATATCAGATATCCCACTACCATGTCTAAACATAAAAACTATATCCTTATAGCAGTTATTTTAACATTACACATACAACATTCATCTTAATATTTGCGAAAAGCCAACTTTATAATATGTATTTATAACAGGACTGTTATTAAATGTATTTACTCCAGTAGATATAGGTGGCTATATAGCCTGTCAAGAACAATCTTAATAAGTAATTAAATTTGGTTCACAATTAACAGAGCAGGTCAATGCTTTTTGTCATGATTAGTAATAGTATTAGTCCATTTAAAATATCTCCATATGTACTTATTTGGTAAATGTCTTTGAGAGATTATGTATTTTCCTGTATTTCTGTTTGCTAAAGAGCACAGCACTAATTAGTAGCCAGGAAGCATGTTGCAAACACCAACAGCTAATTCAAAATAATGTAGTGCATTACCTACTTGATGAACATGCTAATGGAACATACCATATTGACAGATAATAACCCTCTAATAATTTGTCAGACTTTTAATTTTAAAGTAAATATTTTCCCAATAAACCCTCACCATCTTTTGCTAATAACTGCGATTTCATTTTTATGGAGAAATTTTAATGTATAATTAAGCATACTTTGTTCTGTTTGAAATCCTATTTGTCTTGATTACAGTCCAGAAAAAGCTTGGCTTCATCCCCAACATATGTCGAAGGTAAGATATATTTCATAACTTAATGGTTTTTTCATTATATGAAGAACTCAAATATTTTTAATATATAGAACTTTGTGTGCAGAATATAAAACTTGCCAGGGTTGGATGAACTGATTTAGATTAAACTGCATCCAACCTGAAACTTGAATAATACCCTGGTAGGCTTTTTTGAAAGTTGAGTAAAATCTCTCTCTTATTTTGTAACACTTTATTGATGGCTCCTGACACCTTTCTGCTGGTTCTATCAATATCATTTAAATCACTGATTAAAAAAACCACCATGGAATTAATAATGTATGTGAATGTGTGTTTAGAGAATAGTTTGTTGTCTGATAAGGAATAAAGGTTAGACAAAACAATCAAAATCTCCACAAAACTGAGATTTAATTGGCAGGCAAGTAGGAGGAAACTTGCACTGATTTTCAGGTACTTATCCTCTGATTAAGTAACCCTTATGCTTTATAGAATGACAAAAAAAGAAGCTGATGTCATATTTACTTTGGAATTCCTTAAGTGCTTTACAGTGTACTGTCTTTAGACTGTAAATTTTAGAATTGGTTTAGTCTTTAAAAGTATATGTTTGATATTTTAGAAACCTGTGACCAGATGAACTGGTGTAAGTTACATAAGTTGCTTTGAAACTAGCTGAAATTTGGAAATTCAAACCAGTGAAAGATCTGTTTCTGGTAGACAGCCCTCTGTCACAGACCATCGTAAAGTGTGTCCCTGCCCCACAGCAAATAAAAAATCTCTAAGCATTCTCTGAGATACCAGTCCAGTGGGCTGTTGCTTAAAACACTGAACACACTATTTTTACGCAGGTAATTGATAAGATGAAAAAAAATTTTCACCTGTACTACATTTCTATTCAAGATATAATTTCATACGTTAACATAATGTACAGAGGGGGGTGTAGGAACGTTCCCTCGATGGTTAGATGATATACTTCAGGAGACCGGGTTGCTCATGGAACACATGCTTTATTCTCAGGGGTCGTGGGTGCCAGCGTTTGCCAGCAGCTGCCAGCCCAGCTGCTGGCGTGGTTCCAAGAGAGTTCCAAGAGGGTTCCAAGAGCGCGAATTTCCTGTTACAGTATATTTTATCTTATTCTGTGTTGAATATTCTATTTACAGTGACCAACCGGTATGAAACACAAATCCTATAGAATTTACATACAGCCTATGAGAACTACTAGATTTGAATAAGGCACTACCTTCTTATGCTAATTTCTATAATCCCTTCTTCCTGCTATCCCTGCAGACCCTTTTTCTGCCTGGTCACTGGTATTGCTCAATATCCTGTCCCCTGGACTGGCATCCCTTCCCATATCAAAAGTAACCGTCATTTCTACCTCACTCACTGGCCCAATGTTCTCCGAACCTACTGCTAAACAATCATATTTATAAGGTTTCCCTGTATCACCTTCCCCAATAGGGGGGCTTGTGAAAAACAGTGCTGTTGTTCTGCAAGTCTGTTCACATCTCATTAAAAAAAAAAAGTTTGTCTTTCCTTCTGAATATGCTTCCTGTCTTTTCTGTACTTCTTTCACCCCATGTTACGATTTTGTGTTTTGATCGAGAACAATACTATAAAGAGTTTGATAATGGAAGTGGTGATAAGGGTTTTATGCATAGAGTATCAAATGTCAGCAATTAGAATACTGTATAGTTTCAGGGCTTGAGCAATACTATGACAATATATAGCACTTCCAGAAGCTATGTGGTTGATTTGATATGGTTGGTAAGATGCTAATGCTGTCAGGCCTGGAACAAGCACCAATATAGTGATATCAGGATGCTTGCCTTATCCCACCTGGGTGTTCCTCTGATAGCCAGGGAAAGTACCCCAAACCCCCCTAGCTGTCCTGGTCATGGAAGCAAGTTTGACATATGTGATATGGTCAGAACAACAGGTTTTGTTCTTTGCCTGGATTTGGACTGCAGTGACTGATCAAGCACAGAGTTTCCCAATGGGAGCCCACAAACATTACAGATCACACGATTTACATACTAATCATAGAATAGTTTGGGTTGGAAAGGACCTGTAATGGTCATTTAGTCCAACCCCCTTGCAATGAGCAGGGACATCTTCAACTAGATCAGGTTTTCCAGAGCCTCATCTAACCTGACCTTGAATGTTTCCTGGGATGGGGCATCCACTGTCTTTCTGGGTAACCTATTCCAGTGTTTTACCATCCTCATTGTAAAAAAATTTCTTCCTTATATTTAATCTAAATCTACCCTCTTTTAATTTAAAACCATTACCCCTTATCCTATCACAACAGACCTGCTAAAAAGTTTGTCCCCATCTTTCTTAGAGATCCCCTTTAATTACTGAAAGGCCACGATAAAGTCTTGCTGGAGCTTTCTCTTCTTCAGCCTGAACAACTCCAATTTTATCAGCCTTTCCTCATAGGAAAGGTGTTCTATCCCTCTAATCATCTTAGTGGCCCTCCCCTTGACATGCTCAAAAAGGTACATGTTTATTCTATTATCCTTTTTCCTGCTGCTTGGCCCTTCTTTTTGTCATCCTTATATCTCCCTTTCTAATATCCATGCCTGGACTTGGGGCTCCTCACCCACACCTTGAGTCTTTCCAGATGCAGGTCTCCTACTTACATGCACACAGTTTTAAAAGTCAGTAATGAAATATAAAAACACCTGATTCTTCCAGTTGCTGGCACTTAAACCTTGCAGCACTCACATAGAATAGAGGGCGAGAGAACACAGAAAAATTAATTAAGAAAAAGGATTTAATAAGAAGACAAGACAGACTGCACTGGTCAGGCACAAGGCTTAGTCAAACAAGTATACTGACTGGCAGCTTTCTTACGTGCAACTGGCCTCTTCTAACCCCCTTTTCTCCATTTTCCCATGCTTTTACTTCCTCTCCCTCCCCCACATCTACCTTGATCCCTCGCATTCTCCACCCTGGTCTCCTTACAAATAAACAACCCACCTCTAGTTGCTTTTTCCCCACTGGTCCATTTTACTACATCCATACTCAAGTTTAGCAGTTCTGATACCAGTCCCTAGACACTCTCAGCCTTATATGCCACAGTTACCCAGGAACTGCTGGCCTTGCAATGTTCCACTGCCCCAAAGGCCCTCAATGTTCCTTGTCAGGTGTCTGTGAAGTCTCATGTAGCTCCCTCTTAACCACCAGTGCAATCCAGCCATCTCTCATGTTACTGCCTGTAACTTTTGGCAGCTTCTCACTCTTACCTGTCATGTCTGGCAATTTTTCATGTCATGGCCACTAGTTTTCCACATCCTGTTCAATTAGCTAAACTTTGGGCCACAGCCTAATCAGTGGCCCAATCATTTACCTGCAGTCCTAACAATATAAGTTCCATTCCTTTGTGTTTCATTCTTGAAAGTGACTAGTGTCCATAATTCCTTTAATTTTTTTGGGTGTCCATTTATGTAGTATCTGAACAGACTGAGCACACGCAAGGTACCTCAAAATCAATAGTCATAAACTTTCATCTATAAAGAAGCCATAAATTGGGAAAGGTTAATGACAAAGTTTGTGTATGTACTCATATCTGTGTGTATATTATGAGGGTGATTAAGATTAGCTACTAATTTTTTTAACTAACTTAATAACAACACATTCTTTTCAGGGTTAAAGTTCCCAGTCCTTGTTCATGTCATGTTTGGTAAATTAGAAGGAAATTGGCATTTTTTGTGTTTTGTTCAACTTCAGGGCTTAGCACCTATTAAATCTCAGGCTAACTCTTGAGCTGACTAGAAACTGTTATAAAAGGATCAGGTTTTGTTCTTAGCAAAATAGAGAGCAAAACCAGCTTATACGTCTTGATAAAATATAGAAAATTTTACCAATTCTCTCAAATTACGATCATCTGTACATTTTCACTGGCCTTGAACACAGAATTTTTTTTCTTACTTGTAGCAAAACAAGACACTTCTTGGATAAACCTTCATTTTTCTCAGATCATAAGAATTTTAACATATATAGAGAAAAGCCCTGTCTTCTGCAGATATAATCTCCAAACACCTGAAAATCTGTACATTATATTTGTTTCTCTGTACTGATTTGTGTGGTGATTTTTACTTTGACTTTTAACTTTACACAGAAGCTGATGAGAGCTGAAGTTGTTAAGCCCCTTTTAGGACTAAGACAGTAGCTTTTTCCAAATGCAAGAGCCCTTGCTCTGTATATTTACCATAAAAATATTTTTAACACCTTCTCCCTCCTTATACAACACCCATGTTGGCAATGAGTGTGATTTTGATAACATTGATCTCCTGTATTATGGAGGGGTGTATGTGGGGTGCGTATCTGTCATGGTTTGACGCTGGCCAAATGTCAGGTAACCACAAAAGTCGCTCACTTGCCCTCCCCTGCTACAGCTGAGCAGAGGAGAGAAAAAAAATTAAACAAAGGGTTCATGAGTTAAGGAGCAGGAGAAACACTCCAAGGGCAAGACAGGCTCAACTTAGAGGTACAAAGAGAGATTATTGCTAACAAAATCAGAGGAGGATAATGAGTGTTACGTGGAGTCGTTGGTTGGAGACAGGCAAACAACACAGCTCACTCAGGGTCATTGACAAACAGCCTGTTTTATTGTTTGGAACTTCTTTTTATAGGGAGTTTGAATTTCCCAGGCTTGAATAGCTGACTGATTGGGATCTCAGCACTGTCCAGATCTCTGGCCAGTGATATATCTGCATTCAGGGTTGAATGGGGTTGGCTGAGATCTCTGAGTTCAAATCTATCCTATCATCGCCTTATCCAGGGACTTGTGTGCTTCTTAACTAGGCGAGCCAAATTGGATTTACATTATGGCCAGATTTATCTTGTCCAGCTACAGATTGGCTGTACTGTGACAAATGAGAAGTAAAATAAGCCTTTAAAAACACCTTTTCTTCTCCCAGCACCTCCCTCCTTCCCACTGACAGCACAGGGAGACGGGAGTGGGGGTTCTGGTCAGTTCATGACACGAGGTTTTCTTCCGCTGCTCAGGGAGATAAGTCCTTCCCCTGCTATGCCATGGGGGTCCCTCCCATGGGACACAGTTCTCCGTGAGCTTCTCCAATGTGGTTCCAATCTCATGAGCAGTAGTTCTCCCAAAACTGCTGCAACGTGACTTCCTCCCACAGGCAAACAGTCCTCCCAAAACTGGTACGGCATGGGTCACTCTTCCATGGGGTGCAGTCCTCCGAGGACAGGCTGCTCCAGCCTGGAAGCAAGGGCCCCCTCTCTCCACTGGGTCTCCGAATGGATCACAGCCTGTTGGGGAAGGTGATATAGGGAAACCTTATAAATATGATTGTTTAGCAGGAGGTTCAGAGAACATTGGGCTAGTGAATGAGATAGAAATGACGGTCACTTTTGATATGGGAAGGGATGCTAGTCTAGGGACAGGATGTTAAGCAATACTAGTGACTAGGCAGAAAAGGAGTCTGCAGGATAGCAGGAAGAAGAGATTATAGAAATTAGCATAAGGAGGTAGTGTCTTATTTAAATCTAGTAGTTCTCATAGGCTGTATGTAAATTCTATAGGATTTGTGTCTCACACCGGTTAGTTACTGTAAATAGAATATTCAACACAGAATAGGATAAAATAGACTGTAACAGGAAATTCGCTCTCTTGGAACCCTCTTGGAACCACGCCAGCAGTTGGGCTGGCAACTGATAGCAAACGCTGGCACCCACGACCCCTGAGAATAAAGCATGTGTTCCATGAGCAACCCGGTCTCCTGAAGTATATCATCTAACCATCGAGAAAACTCATCGCAATACAGCCTCCTCCAGGCATCCACCTGCTCCAGTGTGGAAACCTCCCCCATGGACTGCAGGCGGATCTCTGCATTCCCTGTGGATCTCCATGGGCTGCAGGGGGAAAGCCTGCTTTACCATGGTCCTCACCACAGCCTGCAGAGTAATCTCAGCTCCGGAGCCTGGAGCACCTCCCCCCCTCCTTCTTCACTGACCTTGGTGTCTCCATGTTGTTTCCTTCCCTTTTTTTCTCTCCTCTTCTCCTGCTTGGAAAAACCTGGCCCCCCCCTTTTTTTTTTTTCTTCTTCTTAAATATGTTATCACAGAGACGTTACCACCATTTCTAATTGGCCCAGTCTTGGCCAGTGGCATGTCCATCTTCAGAGCCATCAGGGATTGGCTCTGCTGGGCATGGTGGAAGCTTCTAGCAGCTTCTCAGAGAAGCCATCTCTGTGGGCACCCCCCACTACCAAAAAACAGGCCTTGTAAAACCAACACAGTATCATAATTGTAAAGGACGCTTGAGGAGATTCCACTAGCTGTTCAAAGTGCTGAGAGAACAATTTAAGTATTCTTGTTCCCATGCAAGGACAAAACTAAAGAGCTTATTTTGCTCTAAAGTGAACCCTGCCATATGATCTATTGTGAGAAATTAAATTAGAAATTAATTTCTGCTGGAGAGATGGTGAGAAGACATGGTCAGGGGTTTTGTATGCCTTGATTAAAAATACTGATTGCCATGCCATCATGCTAAAATGAAGTAGTTCAGAGGAGCATTTACAGCTCTTAGGTACAGGCTCAAGTAGTCCGAATATTTTTTTGCCATAGTTAATTGTGATTTTTTTCCCCCCTGTATTTGTAGTTCCTGGACCTTGTGATCCTGAAGACTTGATTGATGGAATAATTTTTGCTGTCAGTTATCTTGGCTCCACCCAAGTCCTTTCTGACAAAACTTCCTCCAAGAATGTGAGAATGATGCAGGCGCAGGAGGCTGTCAGCAGAATCAAGGTGAGGATGCCTGTTTCTCAAGTTGGTGTTTTAAAGCTGCAGATGTGAACTTCTTGTACGTTTCAGTCTTTTCATGTTGTGTTATCTGTGGTTTCAGAAATATGAAGTAACTAATCCTTCTTTTTGCTAGATAAACTGCTTATTTAATGCTACTTTTGGAACAAGGGTGAAAGGAAAAAGGTCCAGATAATTCTATTTCATACAGTACAAGTTCTGATCTATTCTGTTAGCCAAAAATCTATAACTGTCAAGGCAGGCTCAAAAGAAGGGACAAAGACATACGATTAAAGGCTCTAGACAAGTAATAGCTCAAAGAGGCTGACCTCTGCCTGATAGCCAGTTTTATTAGCTCTCCTGATAAAAAAACAAGGGCAGTTATAGACATACTATGTGCAAAATATCGTCTCCTTTGAATAGATACAAGCATAAACCTAACACCCCCAACTCCATCTCCCCCAGTGAAGTGCCCCCACCCCTCCCTCCAGTGGACATGACTTAGCAGGATAACAGACACAAAAAACCTGAACCTTAGCTAGGGTATGCACCTCTCATGTAGGCTCCCAGGAATGGTTTTTCGGGCCATACCCTGCCCAATCAATCAAATACTGCAGGGTACCCCAGGATATCCTGGAATACAAGATATCCCAGATGTGATATTCTATCTGTCTCTGGACCATAACTGGAGGCAGAGGTCATGGTTACTGCCAGAAGGGATCTGGGTGAATAGATTTTAACGGAGAGATATGAACAACAGGTTCAATGTTGAGAGCACATGGAAGCCGAAGACAAAACACACTCGAACTAACCTGGGCCACAATTTCATATAGGCCAAGATAATGGTAGTCTAAATTAGAAAAAAAAGCACATCAAATAAACATGTTCACCAGATAGTCTAACATAATCTCCAACCACAAAGTCTGGTGCTAGTCACCAATTTTTATCTGCATAGTCTTTGTAAGCAGCCTTTGCTTTTTCCAGCTGCTCTTGAAGAAGCAAATGTATATGACATAACTGCTCGAGGGACACCACTCAAGGGAGTCCTCAGGGATGCAAAAGTCAGTTCTTCACTGGCCAAGGAGGAAGAGATGGATGCTTAGCATAAAATTACCAAGAGAATTTATTCTCTTACTTTAGCTATGTGCGCAGGGGTACCCCAGCTTAATTCATGGAGGACCCTGATACAGAGGAAAGCAGGGTTTATATATGTTACAATACAGTTGTGTAGACCAATCAAATTGCTCATGTTGAGGGATGGGCTAACCAGTTACTATGGCTCACATAATCAGTATGTACTTTTCTGATGCAGGACCAGTACATGCTTATTCTGTTCAGGTGATGTGGATGTATATATCAGTACTGTGTTAATTTTCATTGTTCTAAATCAACATCCCACACAGGTGTGTGTGTGGGGGTTTAAACTGGATACTGGTCAACTGTGGTTCTGGCCATGGTTTTATGCCTGGGGTTTTTTTTTAAAGGTAAAACTTCTATTGGTTTATCATGGATATGGGGTGTTCTCAGCCAGTGAGAGTCATTTTAGGTTGGGTCTTCAGATCACATCAGCTCTGAAGTAAAAGCTCATAGTCTCAGGTAATTCTTGTACTTCTAAGGAAGTTGTATTGCAGTAACCATCTTGACTTTCACAGGGAAAACCCCCCAGACAGCCTTCAGAGTAGTGGAGTAGTCATGGGGATGAAAACCACATGGCACATAAAAAGGGGTCTGCTGCATGGAAGAGAGGACACTGCTGTTATAAATTCTGCCAATGGTAACACAGACACCCAGTCATCCTGATGACAATTAATATGATAACGGAGATACTACTGCAAGATCTGGTTCACCCACTCCATCTGACAGACTGTGGGTGATGTAGCAGACCCTCGAGCTCCCCCAGGGGGAGGCTCCCTGCTGTGGAGGATTGGTAACCCGTGATACGATGTAGCAAGCTCCGGGCAGCAGCGGTAGGGGTTTCTCCGCAGCTCACAGCGAGAGAACAAAACACCCCAGGAGGCTCTGGGGCCCCTGCAGACTTCCCTCCAGGGATCAGTTTCTTCTCTGAACTGCAGTTTTCTAACCCCCGGCGGGCCACGGCGCAAAAAATACTCCCAAGGAGCTTTGCCACTGTAGGCAGATAATTTCCCCCTGGTTGGCTGCTGCCCTACTTCCTGGTTTTCCGGTTCTGTGATTGGGCATTTTTTGATCCTCCACGCGATTGGAGGATTCCTCAATTCCTGTTGTGATTTGCCCAAGCTCTCATCCCTGCCCCCAGTTGTGTGGATAAAAAGAGCTTGAACAAGGCTCGAGGGTCAGTTCGCTTCCAGGGAGCCTTCAATAAAGATCTCTGGAAAAGGGACCTGCGTCTGCCTCGTGTCGCCTGCTGCCCCTGGGATGCAGATCGCCTTGGAAACCACAGTCTGACAGCTGAGATCACCCGAGGTGGAATCACTAGAGCTGAAAGGGACTGCCTTTTTAAAGGCAAGTCTCCAAAGTCAGACTGTGGCAGACCTAGGCACTGTAGGCAGGGGAAAGCTACGGGATCAGGACTGACCCCCTGCAGGGTGATACAGGTAGGAAAGACAGTTGCACCCACAGCAGGCCCATAAACTGTGTCCAGAACTTGGTGGTTAACTGGGCCCCTTGATCCATTACCATACTATCTGTCAGGCCATGGCAGCAAAAGAAATCCTGCAAAAACAAATGCACAGTCTGAGGGTCTGTGGGTAGTTTCTTTAGTAGAACAAAAATAGGAACCTTCATAAACAAGTCCACAACCACAAGGACCTCTGCCCCTGAGACACAGGCAAGTTCACATTAAAATCCTGTGGTGGGGTGACCTTAGCTGGACACCAGGTGCCCACCAAGCAACTTGGAAAACAACTCATAGGTTTAGATAAGGCAGTTTACTAAACCAAAAGCGAAAGGTTGCATGTGCACAAGCAAAGAGGAAAAAAAATTATTCTTTACTTCCCATCAGCAAGCGATGTCCAGCCACTGCCCGGGAAGCAGGGTTTCAGCACGCACAACAATTGCTCTGGAAGACAAACATTCTGTCTTGGTTTGGAAAGACAGGTGTCTGCTAGGGAGGGCAGGGCCTCCCTTGGAATGGAGAATGCAAACCCCCTCCCTCCAAATTATTATAATTTTGAAAAATTAAGGGGCTCTTAGGCTAAGATATGGGGATAGGAATAACAGTACTAGTATGTATAACAAGGCAAACAAACAACGACAACTACAGCATTAATAATAAACAGAACCAGGAACCCAGTAACAGCTTCCCTGACCACAGTCACTTTCCCCTTTGGTGCAGTTACGGTCACAGCCGGCAGGGGCGCTGGCAGGCTCCTGGCGGGCAGGGCAGGTGCGATGATCCCCACGCGGCTGCAGGGGGTGCTGTGGCGTGGGGTCGGGGAGCATGCGGTAATGGCGGTTTTGTCTGAGTTGTCTGAGACGGGAAGGGATGGAAGAGATGTATCAGAAACTCCAGAGCTGTGGCTGAAGATGTGGGAGGTCTTGGCAGGCAGGGGGTGTGGGCTACAGAGTAGTGAAAAACTCAGAGTAGTGCCGAAGAAGCAGCGGGGGGTGGGACAACAGCGACCCTGCTCCCAGCGTGGTGACAGGCCCCTCTTTTAGTGAGGCAGGCAATAACAAGGTCCCAGTTCAATGACTGCTCCCAGGAGTAGAGGGTCACCCCACACCAGAAGAAACAGGACTGAGATGGACTTCTGTGGTATCCCCTAGGGATACCCCAAATGGCATCAATCTACCCTGGAGATAATTTTCTCATAGTTTTGTATTAAGTTCTATGGATCATGGTTTGTTCTATGTACCCCTGTTTTTGTTGATGTTAGCGGTTTGCCCCGGTCCTCGCACCTGCCTCTCAGTTGTCACTCAACCTAAAAATCCTACCTACATTCCAGAGTGTTCCCTGTCAATATTGACCAGGGACCAACCTTCTCTCAAGCCCCACCTTGGGAATCCCCTAAACCTCGAAGCCCCATTTGTCCGTGTGACCCTGAATCCCCCTTGACTTCACCCCATTTGTTAATCCTGTATGTCAGTCCCAGTTGAATCCCCCCTTTGCCAAACTGTTATTGGTTGCCTGCTAGTTACCACCCTCCAAATAAAAGTCTGTGCTTTGCCGCCCTGGGTGCTTTTGAGACCAGGTGCAGAAGAAAGCAGACCTGCCTCAGAAGTGTTTTTCTCTCGCGGTTTTCCTGAGTCACCTGCGTGAAGGTAGCAGGTGTTTATGCGCCTGCCTCAGTTTACCTAAGCCTTCATAGCTTTGTATTACAACCTGCTCCTCGATCCGGGCGGGGCAGGGCTGTAATAGACTTCTGCAGCAGCAGTGAGTTCCATCTGAAAGCTCAGATCCAGTGAGCGAAAATTTCCCCTCCCCGCCAAGAGTTTTCCCCTCCCCGCCGTCTCAAGCACCCAGCCATCGGTGCTTCTTAGCAACTCAGTGCGAAAAAATTCCCACAGGTTACAAGGAAAGAAAAGGAAAGGAAAAAAAAACAACCTTCAACACATTCCAAATAATGAATGCCTCCCCTTCCTCCTCCCTCCCTTAGCTTTTATAACTGAGCTGATGTCATATGGTATGGAATACCCCTTTGGTCAGTTTGGGTCAGCTGACCTAGTTGTGTCCCCTTCCAGGATCTTGCCCACTCCCAGCCCCTTGATGGGGGAGAATGTCGGAGAGACAGTGCTGATGCTGTGCCAGTGCTGCTCAGCAGTAGCCAAAACACTGGTGTGTTATCAGCACCTTTCCAGCTCCCAGTACAAAGCACAGCACTGTGAGAGTTGCTGTGGGAAATGAACTCCAGCTCAGCCAGACTCAATACAAATCCATTGAAATAATTTGCCATAGCCACTCAGGACTTGGTAAGGGATTTAGTAGTCACTGCAGCCTATCTCTCAGTTTCCTAGCTTGGACATTGACATTGCAAACAAGAATATAGCTTGTGACATCCGCATGCGCAGTAGGCCACCAGTACATCTACATGACTCAATGCAGTCTTCCAATGACCACTATGCCCTGCTGTCAGCATGTGATGACAGTGCTGAAGGAACTGTGTGCGCAGTGGGCCAGCAGGAATATACGGCTGCTCATCATGATACAGACAACCATCCTTCTGCAGGTTTTGTGAAGTATCCCGTGCCAGAAACGGCATGACCAAAGAATCACCAACCATTGCCCAATGCAGAGAACTTAAAAAGGCATAGGTCAGCATGGATGCAACAAAAAATTACAGAGGGGGGTGGATCTGCCTCAGCAGCTCCTGCTGGCGATTCCTAACATGACAGGGTATCCACCTGTTGTGGTTTCACCCCAGCCAGCAACCAAGCCCCACACAGCTGCTCACTCACTCCTACACCAGCAGGATTGGGGAGAGAATTGGAAGGGTAAAAGCTGGAAAACTCATGGGTTGAGATAAAGGCAGTTTAATAAGGAAAGCAAAATCCATGCACACAGGCAAAGCAAAACAAGGAGTTAATTCACTGCTTTCCATGGGCAAGCAGGTGTTCAGCCATTCCCAGGAGAACAGGAGCCCATCACATGGAACGGTGACTTGAGAAGACAAAGGCCATCAATCCAAACACCACCTTCCCTCTTCCTCTTCCCCCCCCCTGCTTTATATACTGAACATGATGTCATATGGTCTGGAAAAACTCTTTGGTCAGTTGGGGTCACCTGTCCCATCTGTGTCCCCGCCCAACCTCCCATGCACCCCTAACTTCCTTGCTAGATTGGCAGTTTGAAAAGTAGCCAAGGCCATGGCTCTGTGTATGCCCTGCTCAGCAATAACAAAAACATCTCTACATTATCAACCTCGTGTTCAGCACAAATCCAAGACACATCCCCATACCAGCCACTGGAAAGAAAATTAACTGCACCCCAGCCAAAATCAGCACACCAAGCTACCGTTCTGTTTGTCCAGTCTATAGGTGATATCAAATGGAAACTAAGAGAAAAGTTGCCCAACAGGTCAACTGGGGAGAGAGGCACTTGGGGTTCTTAAAACATTCCATGTTTCATTAGTCAGTCAGTACCAAAGCAAGCTCAGCAGGACCCACAAGAAGGTGCCTCCACTCAGCAAACACCTCATGGATGGCCAACAACTCTCCCAGATATCATAATTCCTCTCTGATTCAGTCAACTGTCAGAAGAAATAGGTGCAAGGATGAAACTGTCCATTAGATGCACCATGCTGAGACAGTATCACTCCAATGGCATGGGTAGAAGCATCTGCCTCAAATACAAAAGAACAGCTGGTATCTGGGTGGAGTAAAACCTGGACTGTTGTAAATGCTTGCTTCAAGTCATCAAAGGTTCCCTGAATCTCAGGTGTCCACTAAAATGGGACACACTTAGGAGTCAGTGCTGTGAACAGAGCAACCTTTTGAGCAAAATTCTGAATAAAACACTGATAAAAATTGGCAAAGCTCAAAAAGAGATGCACATCACAAATCACTGAGGAGACCTTATCTCCTTCCACAGTAGATAGGGGTTTCGCTTGCACAGGGCCAGGTCAGTTAGCATATCCTCTAGTATTAACTAGACACATGGCTTCTGCTATATTTGCATCATAATGCTTGAATGTTCCAGCACCCATGGCTCTCAGTATAGATTTTAATAGTCCATTGTATCATTCAATCTTCCCAGAGGCTGGTGCATGATAGGGCATGTGATACACCCACTCAATACCATGTTCCTTGGCCCAGATGTCTATGAGGTTGTTTAGGAAATGAGTCCCATTGTCTGGCTCAATTCTTTCTGGGGTGCTGTGCTGCCACAGACCATGCTTTTCAAGGCTCAGGATAGTATTTTGAGTGGTGGTGTAGATTACAACAACTTAAAGATATATCCCCAAGAATTTTCACCCCAACCCCACTAGTCCACACATGGCTTAAAGTCTCCATCCTTCTTCTTTACAAAAAATACAGGGGCACCAAAGGGTGGAGTATTGAATATAACCCTGGGCTAAACCATCCTCACTATAAGCCTTCAAGGCTACCACCTCTGGTTCTGACAGAGGATAGATACAACCCAAGGAGAGAGGAGTGTCTGGTAACAGTGCAATAGAAATATCATACATCTGATGGGGGGTGGAGGGTAAAGTCCCCATTTGCTTTTTCTCAAAGACATCTAAAAATCCCTAAATTCTGGTGGCAGGTGGCTTGGAGAAGTTGATGCTGCCAGCACAGGATACCTGGCAAGCGCTAACACCTGCCTGGAACCCTAGTCAACTACCGCTGCCAGAGCCCACTGTACCCTACCGGCTGCAGTGGGAGGGGGAGAGCAGCAGCCGCCCCTGCCTCAGTGGCAGGAAGGTAAATTCTTCTCTGTGCCCAACAAACCATTGGATCATGCCAGACTAACCAAGGCATGCCCAGGATGATTGGATAAAAGGGCATGGAGAGGACATGTAGCAGGAGTTCCCCTATGCCACAGAAGAGCTTATCTGTTCTGTCTATCAGCTGGTTCGATAGCTCAGGGCATCTTCCCCCCCCACATGACTTGGTGAGATAACCCAGGCTGGACATCTGTCCAGTAGTGAGTTATCTCTGGCACCAGGGAGGTGAGATTCCCAGCTGACAATAAACATCTCACCTTGAGAGCAAGATGTAGGACGATAAGCTGGAATTTCTGACTGACACTTCACTTTACAAACCATAAAAGCTACACAAAACTTTCACAAAGCAGAAGTCTTCTGCATACTACCTGGAAATGTGTAGGGCTTGTCCCCAAAGTTTGGATGCATCTTCATGGTTCCTCTTCTGGAAGTTGAGTGAAAGGGCTCCATGTGTACTCCATCATCAATTCAGTGGTAAGTTACATTGACTTCTACATTGACATCTGTGTTATTTCTTCACTAGCTGTAATATAGGAACCTTATCGTGCACTGTTTTTGTATCTACTAGTAGTTCTTTGTTTTACCCTGTGTAGTAAGTAGTCTGTTTAGTCTTCTGTCTGTTAATCTTGTGTCTATTCAATAAATAATGCATTTTACAATAGACCTAATTGGCCATTCTTAAGAACTTGTGAGCAAGAGCAATTTGGGGTGCAGGCCGCCTCGAATAGAGCTACTGCCAGAAATCTGAGCCTAAGGGAGGACTCGTCTAAAAGCTCTCACTCCATTCATAACAGGACAGAAAGAGAAATAAACTCCCATCATCCTGGAATAACAGACAGCTGCAAAAGTGGGGTTTGTCACTCAACGGGACACCACACCCCTCCCTCCTTTGTGACAGGTTTCCCCTCAGTTTCCTGACTCCACAATGGCAGATGCTGAAAGGGGCAATTCAGAAAAGAGCAAAAAATCCCAACTAAGAGGCTAGCCAAGTCAACTTTCTCCTCTGCTGATTTCTCAGCAGGGGGAGAAGGGGACTGGGGAAACCCTGCCTCAATTTGCATCTGTCCCCCCACTGTTATGCCATCAGCAGCAGGGCCAGGGCTGGTAGGGCAGACTTGGAAAGTGGCCAAGTAAACCCCAGCCCTGACACCACCAGCATGGCACCTGCTTCGCCACTCTGCCAAGCATAGAGGACCTCCAGGAGGAGCAAGGGCCTGAAGCCGAAACAGAACCAGACACGCACAGGAGCTACACTCCTTAAGAAGCACATTTAATGGCAGACTGCAAATCCGGTGACAGCCCCTGAGCTACCTCTATGTCCATATCACCAGCCAGGCCATGAATATAGAGAGGTAACAAAGGGTCATCCCCTCAATTCAGCTCTGATGACATGCGGTTTGACATAGAATCACAGAATCACTGAGGCTGGAAAAGACCTTTAAGATTATCGCATTCAACTGTAAATCTAGCACTGCCAAGCTCATCTGTAAACCATGTCCCTAAATACCACCTTCATGAGTGGTGACTACTACTTCTCAGGGCTGCCTGTTTCAATGCTTGACAACCCTTTTGGTGAAGAAATTTTTCCTAATATCCAATCTAAACCTTCCCTGGCACAACTTGAGTCTGTTTTCTCTCATCCTGTCACTTGTTACCTGGGAGAAGTGACTGACCCACACCTCGCTAACACATCCTTTCAGGTCTTTGTAAAGAGTGATAAGGTCTCCCCCGAGCCTCCTTTTCTGCAGGCTGAACACCCCCAGTTTCCTCAGTTGCTTCTCATAAGACTTGTGCTCCAGACCCCTCACGAGTTTCATTGCCCTTTGGACATGTTCCAGCACCTCAATGCCTTTCTTGTTGTGTGAGCCCAAAACTGAACACAGGATTCGAGGTGCAGCATCACCAGTGCCAAGTACAGAAGATAATCACTTCCCTGGTCCTGCTGGCCACACTGTTTCTGATACAAGACAGGATGACATTGGCCTTCTTAGCCACCTGGGCACATGCTGGCTCATGTTCAGCCGGCTGTCAACCAGAAGCCCCAGGTCCTTTTCTTCTGGGTCTTGAGGAGTACATCTGGTCCAGGTAGCTCTGTTTGCAAGCTGAAGATTGAGATGCAGATTGAGCTCTGGGTGGGAACCCAAGACAAGAGGCCTTGAACTGCCAACCTTTTGGATAACAAAGCACAGGAAGACCAGCCAGGTGAATGGACACCAAGAGCCACATTAGGAGCCAGGAATTGCTGACCCTGTGGAGAACAAAGGAAATGAAGATGGGTGGATCTGGACCTGATCCCCTGGTTGTCCTGTAGGTGCCATGTGATGGCACTCAATCTGTTCCCTAACCTTCCCGGGCACCAAGGTCAGGCTGACAGGCCTGTAGTTCCCTGGATCCTCCTTCTGACCCTTCTTGTAGATGAGCATCACATTGGCCAACCTTCAGTCATCTGGGACCTCTCCAGTTAGCCAGGACTGCTGATAAATGATTGGAAGTGGCTTGGTGAGCACTTCTTCCAGTTCCCTCAGTACGCTCGAGTGGATCCCATCCAACCCCATAGACTTGTGTGGGTCTGTCCTAGGATGACTTTATGATGCTTGTATCCCCAAATTGTCTGCCCTGTTTGTGTAGATATTATGTTCTGTACCTTTAAGGCTAGAGCAAAGAGGGAAGGAGCACGCAGTTTGTTTGGAGAAACTGCTCTGACTCCTCCACATTCCTTTTTCTTTGCTCGGACGGTGCTGTCTTTGGACAGACGGACGGAGTTTTTTCCTTTCTCCTTTTTCCTTTTTTAATTGGTTTTTGGCTAATTAAAGCAGGAAAGTTCTTGGACAGAGTCTTTGCCTTTTCATTGGGACTGAAATCTGCCCTGCCCTGGACTGAGAAGACCAGAGAGGCACCTGCGGCCCACCGGGGCCTGGCCCCCCCTGAGAGAGACTGAGGGAGAGCTGAGCACACCCACGGCAAGGACACACTCATTCTGTCCATCCCTTTTGGAGCAGCGAGAGGTTTTATTGTTTCATATTATTCAATTGTTGGTGCTTGTGGGTTTTTGTTTGTTAAATAAATAGTTTTTTCCATTTTTCTCAGAGGAATTTTATTCCCGAACCAACTGAGAGAGAGGGGCTGTTTTGGGCTTACTTCCCAGAAGATCCTATTTGGAAGTTTCCTCCCAAATTTGCCCTAAACCAGGACAGGGTCTAAGTGGTATAGCAGGCCGCTGATCATTTCCTCCTGGGGTTATGGGGATTCATTCTGCTGTCTGTCTGTCTTCCAGCTCAGGAGGATGAGTACCCCAAGAACAACTGGTCTTGCTATGAAAGATTGAGGCAAAGAAGGCATTAAGTATCTCTGCCTTTTCATCATCCTTTGTCACTATGTTTCCCAAGCATCAAATAAAGGATGGAGATTCTCCTTAGCCCTCCTTTTGTTGCTGATGTATTTATAAGAAATATTTTTCATGGTCTTTTATGGCAGTGGCCAGATTAAGTTCTAGTTGGGCTTTGGCCTTCTAATTTTCTCCCTGCATAATCTCATTACAGCCTTGTAGTCCTCCTCAGTTGCCTGTCCCTTGTTCTAAAGGTGATACACTCTCCTTTTTGTCCTGAGTTTGTGCCAAAGCTCTCTGTTAAGTCAGGCTGGTCTTCTTCCCCAGTGGCTTGTGTTTCGGATCCTGTATTGATAAGGATAGTAGAACAGAACAGCATAGCCTTGGAGAAGTAGATAAAGGATGTAACTTAGGCAAACAGGATGCTAGCTCAGCTCTGTAAGGCTGACAGAACAGGAGTTATGCAAAACAACAGTATTGCACTTATTCAAGAGCTGGCATCAAAGAAACGGCCATCTAAAATATTATGGCAGTGGACGTTGAAGAACACTGAAGAAGACTCCAAAAGACCATATAAGGACTTCTGATAAGGGGTGCAACTATGTAAAATAAAGTAATACATATACATCAAGTAAGCAGAGATAGCTAATGAATATATAATCAGTGTGTATGATAAAAACTGTTTACCCAATGCTGAGTGTACTCAATTAGAAGAAGGATCCGCTGAGTGACCAGCAGTAAAGAATGGCTACTTTCTAATACTAAAAACTGTGTTAGAAAGTTTCTATCTGGCAGATTTTGGTATCAGTACATTTAAGACTTCCTTCTTGAAGAATGTCCAACCTTCCCGGTGTTCTTTGCCCTTCAGGGCTGCCAACCAAGGAACTCTCTCAACCAGGCTCCTAAACAGGCCAAAGTCTGCCCTCTGTAAATCCAGGGTGGCAGTACTGACTCCCCTCCTTACTTCTCTGTAAATCAAAACCTCATCATTTCATGGTCGCTGTGCCCAAGACAGCCTCTGACCAACACGTCACCCACAAGTTCTCTCTTTGCAAACAACAGGTCCAGTGGGGCACCACCCCTAGTTGGCTCAGTCACCAACTGTGGGTGAGGGTCCATAGTAACGCAGAGTCCCCAGGAAGGTGCAAAGGAGAGCCATTTTATTGCAAAAACCAGGCCTTTTTAAGCAGTTAGCACATTATCAGCTACATAGTTCTAAATCATAACAAACAATTCAACCAACCACCATACACCATGATGTGAACATGTGATGTTTATATAAGTTTTTCTACCTCTAATTCAGCTGAGTCACTTTTCCATAGTCCTTTTCTACTTAGCCAAAGAAACAAGCCTGAGCCATGATTTTACAAGGCCTTCCTTTTGTAAGGTTTTACCTGTATGCAATGCCCCCTTTCTTTGTTTTTTGTGCG
>WAAE01007639.1:7411-28208 GCA_013400495.1 Nicator chloris
GATGTCACCTCTGCTGCAGGGGTCAATCACAGATCCTCAATCTACTGATAAAACCCTCTCCTTGTCCTCCATGCAGAGCCTGGCGGTGGCACTGATGTGGGACCACAGCTTGAACATGCACTGCTCTGGCAGTGCCTCGGGCCATGCCAGTGTCTCAGAGAAGTCCTGGAAGAAGGAGTTCACTGTGTCCCTAAGAATTCATGCAGATACATGAAAATTCAGCTTTATCATAACAACAAAAAAAACCCTACCAAATGTACAAAAACAAACCCAAAAAAAATTAGCTTGCTATCTTTTATTCTTCTACAATTTAAATATCATAAGGCAAAGCTGCAGAATTCATTTTCTAATGCTTTATCATAACATGGCTTGGGGAGTCCAGCTAGGGTTTTTGAACATTTGGGTGTGCACATGGTAGACAACAGACTTGCAGTTTGCCACGAGGAAATTTGTGCTGATATTACTGAAACAGAAAATTTGTAAGTGGGGAGGCAGTGCTGGGATGCTGTTAGAGGAAGCCGGGGGCTCTGACAGACCAGTAAGTGTGGCTGAGGGCATTATCACCCCATCTGTCCTCCCGCCTTTTCTCTCCAAAGCCAGCCCTCCCGAGCAGAGGCGGGAGAGACAAAGGTCGCTGCTGCTCAGCACGGGTCCCGCTCTCGGCTGACGGGTGTTGCCGGGCTCGGAGCCGCCGGCCGCGCCGCGGGCACCCCGCCCCGGGGCGGCGGCTCCCGGCACACGGGGCAGCCCGGGCACCCCGCAGCACGGCTGCTCGTCTGCCACAGCCCATCTGCCAAAACCCACGGCGAGAACGGCAGCGGGATGACACAGGAACCGCGGTTGTATTAAGGGCATGTGTGAAGTCACGCTTTCCAAGGAAAAAACCTTGAGTCAGTTACTGTGCCTAGTATTTGTGCACAGTATCTGTGGCAGCGCATTCAATTAAAATTAAAGAAAAGGAAATAAATCTCGGCTGGAGCTCTGCCTGGAGAAGTGCCCAAGCAGGAAGTAGAGTTGTATTGTCTGAACGATTTATGTTTGTGTTTTATTTAATAAAATTTATTTAATAAAACAGATTTTTCTGTTGATTCTGCACTTTTAGCTGATAATTATGGAACATTTTGAGGGTGAGGAACTGCCACTTTAATTGAAATAAATTTTCCACTCTAAACAAACAGGAGACAAAAATAATACTGTATCTTATCAAATTTTTAAGGGGAGAAGTGTGTTTAAAAATTCATTGTTTCCCATCTATTGTGAGGTTTCTCTTGGTTTTATGAATATGGTTTAGAATACTTTAAAATACACATACTTAGAAGTCCCTACCCATTGCCACAACAGACAAAAGAAATCCTTGCATAAAACAGAGTTCTGTTGGTGCACATTTTGAAATGAAGAAATTAAACAATAGTTCTTTGTGTGTACATAGAGCCTGGCACAGCCATACCAGCTTCTCTACAAGATTTTTGCATAAACCTGGGCAAGCCACACCTCTTTGTGTGTTATCTGTGAGGGTAGGGAGGAACGGAAAGTCAATATAGCCCTTCCTTCCCTTAGCAAAATGCTGAGAGGAGAAATTACAGAGAGTCAGTAGGCTTCACATATGGTTACAGCTATAGAAATCAATTAAAGGAGGTTAAGGTACAGACCAAATGCTGGTCTGCAAGTCTTCACTCAACAGGAGCATTCCCCAACTATTACCAGTCCCTAACACTGGTTTTGGCTTTGCTATCCCTAACACTGCCTAGAAAGGGCTCAGGGGTAACAAGAGCAGAGGGCTCTCTGCAGTGGTAGCTTGGACGTGGCAGTCCTGATTTATGGGAGAAGGGAAGCAGAGTTCCTTCTGGGTGGACACACACCATGCAGCACCAACCAGCCTCAAGACTGGAAACCTACCCCTGCCTGTTTTATTTACTGTTATAGACATAGCCTGTAAAACCCTCTGACAAAGGGCCATGGCTTCTGGTTACAGACAATATAAAATTAGATTTATGGTGAGAGTCAAGCACATGCTGTTGTTTGTCAATTTGACCTGCAATTAGATCCACACAGACAGTTTCTTGGCTGAAGTTTTCAGGACACAAACAACATTTTGCAAATACAGACATAGCCTTTTCTGGGTTGGATTCTGTCAATGACCTGGAACCCAACAGCACAACCTCCCTCTCTTGCAATGTCTGTGCTGCTATGAGGACCTCTCCCCTCAGTGTGCTGCACACTGGTGTGAATCAGACAAGCCAGACCGACAAGAGGTCCTGCAGAGCTGCAATCCAAACACACTGGACCAGGAAACACATGAACTGTGAAACCACTTCTCTAGCAAACACCCAAGGAACAGGCCATTGGAAGAACTTCTGGTGAAAGTTACAGTTGTGTAACAAAGCACTCCCCAAAGAGAAGAAGAGGAAAACTGGTTAAAAAAAATTTCTGATTTTGAAGGATTTGAAGGAAGATTGTGTCCTACTTAAATCAAAGCACTTTTGTAGGAATGTTTCTATCTGTAGATTTTACAAAAATAGTCTACTCATTCCTTTTCGATATAGCTGAAACATTTCATTTTGAGAAATTCAGAGCATTTTCTTTCACTGCTAGTGATAATGTGTTTTATTGCAGAGTACCTCAGAACTGACAGGCTGAGAGTTGCCTGAAGACAGCAACTGACTGTCCAATCCTTTGCTTTTTAGGTACAATCAACTTAAATAGAGCATCCCTGGCAGAGCTTTGTCTAATCTAGCCTCACAAGGCTTTTCTTTTTGTGAGTTTCATCCTGCTTACCAGTCAAGAAGTTATTCCTAATATCTAATATAAATTTACCTCACAATTTTGAAACTTTTCTAGAGAAAATGTCATCAAAGTATTTGGTCTTTTAGAAACAAGACATTTATTAAAAAACATCATTTTTCTATTCCCTAAATAATTTTTCAGGATGTTTTTCACAAGCTGGATCACATTCAATGTGACTTTAAGGCATAATTAGAATTTACTGTAGAATAGTCACCCTCATTTCCAGCTCTGTGTTTTCTTTTCATGATTAAATGTGCAGGACTACCTCAGTGCACATCTGCAAATGTAAGGAGAGACAATAGAGTGCTGCTTCTCTTTTGCTTCAGCTGAAGAAAGCCTTGGGTAAACTCTTAATTATGAGAGACGTTGAGCATGGAAGTGAGATCAGGAGAGACCACAAGAAAAGACTGTTACAGAAAATTACTCAAGTATTCTTAAATCATGAAGATCCTATTACCATAACGAAAGTAGGGGCATTGTGAGCAGCAGGGAACTCTCTGCAAATACACCTGAATCTTGGCATGGGGAGATTTGCTGTTTATGAGCTTGCAATATAGGACAAAGCTGCCTTTTCCTTTTTGAGTATCTGCTGGGAGTGCAATGTTTCCCAAATTAATGAAAATCAAGAGTTAATTTAAATGACATAATAAAATCCAGACATTGATTTTTATGTTAAGAGTCATCTTTATGCAAAGCATAATGTATCATCTTAAATGTCACTCATTCGGTAATACCATTATAATGCTATTCCTTGGTGATGGCCAGGAAAAAGTTGTTCAGGGCATTCATCAACACTGTCTCTATGTAATTTTTTTTGTCTACTATGAAACCTGACTGTAAGAAATCTCAGATATTGGTTGAGAAAAAAACTGGGAGAGAGCTGCTACCAGAGCTGGATCAGCTATGTGCTCCATTCCTGTGCTCTTCTGTGTGCTCAGATACAAGTCACCTCTAAAAATCAAGTAAATGCAAAGAGGGAGCTGTGGGGCCAGAATGCCAGAAGAAAAGGGGTTTGTAACTGGAATCTCTAAACCATACTGACGGAGCACTAGGCCTACAACCAGCAGCTCCCAGAGGTGTGTTTGTGATAATGTGGAGGGCACTGAGCTCATGTCCCTTTCCCAGCTCCACACATGCTCAACCGAGGCATGGACGAAGCAGACTCTGAGGAAAGAGTGCCATCTACTGAACCCCAGCCTTTCTCTGGGCTACCCACCCAAATGCAGCTCACTCAGCCTAGAAGCCCCACATGTTCCCATCTGCAGCCTTCCCTGCCCACTGGAGCCAGCCTTTCCCTTCTCTGGTCTTCCTTAAATGCAACATGAGCAGTAGAAATACCACCAAGGTATAGAAACAGAAATCAAATTTATCTTATAGTTCTTGTTTTACAAATAACTGCTTATTTATATAGCAAGAAAAATATCAGCTAAGAATACCTGTAGTGCTTGAATTGTTCTGGGGGTGATTAACTCAGGTGTAAATGTCCACAGCTCTCAGCAGCACTGCAAAGGAATCATTCTTCATAAAGAAGAAGAAATTGATCTATTCTCTTCTAAGACTAAAAAGCGCTACATCTACTGATCAACGTCCCTATTCATCAGAGCAGTTACCTGCTGCTACATTATCTGGGCCACAAGGGTGCTGTGGTATTTTTCCATTCCACTATAATAAATTAGCTGTTCAGCTATTAACATGCTTCATATTTAAGATAGTCACCAGCTCCTAAAGAATCAGAGCCAGTCCTTTACATAAACTGTCCCAGGGCTCAATTAATTACTGCAGTGACCAAGGGTTTAAATGAAACGTCGTCTTCCAGATATGCCCCATCAACACAGAGTGGAATCAATAAGGCTCATTTCAGGCAATTTACCCACCATCTCTATATTCCAGGCATTCATCTGGATAGTATTAGTTTATCATATGTCTCTGACGTATTTTCCTGTCAAATCTTCCTGTTCCATGCTCATACAGATGGATGAACAGTGTCAAAATAATTTCATTCTGTTTTATCTTTGCAAGAATTTCAGAGTCGCGGATGGGAGATGGGGGTAATTATCTAGGTCCGTGAGGGCCATGGAACAAGGACAGCATCCTTTCTGATTGTCACAGACAGACTTTAGTTGATAGTCAGCCTTCAGCCAGATCGCTCTGAATAAGAGACAATGATAATTTACTGTATCATCCCTACAGCCTTTATGGTCCTTTGCTCAGCCAAGGCAATTGTCTCCTTAGAGTCTTTGTGCGACCAAAATGATATAGAAAAAGAGCATGTTCCCTTTTACCTCACTACCTCACATAACAGTGAGGAATTTGGGAAAAGCTGTGTAACTTGCCTAGATATCAGTTTGTTATTGTTTAGTTACTTCAGCTCATTCCTTTATTCAGCAATTACAGAATATACAGGAGATGAGGCAGCTGAAATCATCTTTATCAGCAGTTTTAATCTGAAGAAAACAGCCATCAGGCAATGAAAGAGACAAACTGAAGTTTCTTAGCAGTCTGCTTGACTCACAGAGATCAGACTGAAGATGTCTGTTCCCAAGTGACTATTTAAGAATTAACCTTTAAAGAGGGCATTTGCTAGATTGAAAAGAAATGAGAATTCATTACTTCTAAGGATGTGGCCCAGAATTGTTCCTATTCTCCTGGCGAGGCATCTCTCCCTTAAAGAGCCTTCCTTTCAGATGATTAGCTATCATTCAGCAGTACCAATACGCTCAAACACACATTCCCTAACAAGAGATGTCTCCTGCCTCCAAACCAGGCATCACAGGCTGTCCTGCAGACTTAATACAATTGCAGCTGAGCAAAAGGCTCATTTGAATTTCAACAGCCTGTGGCCACAACAAGGAACAAGCAATTTCAGGTTTCCAGGAATTTTTGGACGAGAAGCATAACACAGCCACATAATTACAGTACAGCAATATGTAAAATATGCAACTAACTGAGTATTTTAGATGATGCTTGCAACATAAACTGATGCACCCACTGCATGTACAACTTGATTATCCAGGCTTGTATCAATAAGATGGAGTGGAACAGAAAAGCAGAGAGCTGCTCCTGGCTGTAATATTGTCTCACTGCCACAGAGACACTGCCAAGAGGGTCTCCTTCCATTGCAATAATGTATGCATCCAATTACAGACAGACTTTTTGTTTGCTTTTTCCAGCTGTAGAATGCAATGCTGTACTTGTGCTCACACTGTTGTGCTCACATCTACTGCAGAGGATAAAGCCCAAAATATCCCAAATCCAGCTAGAAGAAAATACTGCCTTCATATCTCAAGTAAGCATCTACATTGGGCAGTTAAACTTAGAGTAATCTAATTTTTTTTCTGTTAAATTTCAAATGAGAAACTCTACAATCTTATTCTGGACTGGTTTTCATATTATTTTCTCTACTAGGAAAATAGATTTTTATTTCTTTAACTTCTTCACAAACCCCAGTGGGCAAAGATTTATTATTGATTTTGATCAGAATGCATTCAGTAGTAGACCCCTGGTCTTACAAAGAGATCAGTGCAAAAACTTCCTTGTGCTTTCAGCAAAGACAAAAACCTCATTCAGAGGGAGATTAGCTAAATCTTCTGCTCCTTTGTTTTAGAGAACTGGCTCTTTTGCATTAGGAAACCAAAGTGAATAAATGCATTTCCAGGATGCTGACTTCCTTGTAATTTTTGATGGGAGGGAGCAGTGCCCCAAGTTTGTTTTGATTTTCCTTGGCCTGTAACAAGATGTTTTCTAGACAAAATATTTCACCCCACAAAAGGTGTGCTTAATTGAGAGATTTAGTGTTAAGGACCCTTTCTGTTCCTGTGTTGGAGATGTGACGCACAGGAATTCCACAAATCCAACAACTATGGGCAAGAGAGGCAAGGTACCTCATAAATCTCTTATCTAGAACTTGATCCAATGACAAAAAGCTAGAAGTGAATTAAAAGGAAACAAAGAGAAAGTCCGTCCTGTGGAATGCTGAAGGTTCTTCTCTCCACTCAGTTCCCAGAGGAAAATGATGCTCAGCAGCTCATATTTTCTTGATTTTCCTACAGCTCATGTGTGGAACAATTTTAAAAAGAGCATATCTTTTGCATACTGGTTGTATCAGGTCAGAACCTTTCCTGAGAATGAGATTCACTCTGGAAAAACAATCACAAAACATCCATTGTTTGGTAGCTCCTAGACACAGTGGGGTGGACTGAGAATAGCATGTCAGATTTAATTTTAAATGTGTCCAATTTTCTTTTCTCATATCATATTTTCTTGGGAATTTTTACAGGATTCTTTTGACTTTTCTTGCTTTAATGTCCTGATTTTTAATTTCTTTTATTCTCATTAGGCTACATGAGAATTGATATAGTCACATCATGATGTCAACCATTTGCAAATAAAAAGCATTTATGGACTGCAAAAAAACGAATTATGTAAATGAAGTTCAATAAATTGTGAAAATATATAATATTGTCCACACTGTGTTATGTACATCTTCTTCAAAAAATTTCTTTTCAAGTGATTTTATGAGCTTGATAGAGCACAACACTTCCACTGGAACCATCATGGTTTAATTACACGGCAGCATATGTACTCCAAATATTTCTAAAATTAGTAGAATTTGCAATGTAAATGCATATCAAAATAGCTACATGACCTGTGCAGTAGCCAGTTTTCAGAGCAATCCCATCCAGAAAACATCAAAATGTTCTAAAGGGTGAAAAAAACAAACACAAAAACTAACCCCAAAACAAAACAAACAAAACAAAACCCAAACTAAAGACTTCAATCATTTGTACACCTTATGCTGAAAGACCAGGACCCAGCACAAGCAGGGCCAAACATCATCAGTCCACACTACTCATTTCTTCATTACTCTGAAGGGACTGGGCTGCCTGCAGTCTGCATTGCATCGTGTCCCATAAGATCATTTGTTATTTTACAAGTCAAGGGGAATGTCAACCATCAGGAATATGGCTTTTAAAAGTAGGGGACATTTTAGAAAGAAGCGGGTACTGATTTTAACAGCAATGTTAAGATTGTTTTAGTTAAGATGTTAAGTAATGATTTTGGGAAATGTTCTGACTAGAGAATTTTTTAAATTAGAAAAAACAGTAAAAACTACAAAAGGTGAGGATTTTGCTATAGATATATGCATACTTCTCATACCCTCCAAAAGACAGAACAACTAGGATTTTTTAAACCAAGGCATACGCCTGACTTCATCCTTAAAGAGGGTCTGTTTTTAGAAGGGATCTGAACACTCAGTTTTACCAACTTCAGCAAAGAAGCTGAGAGTAGGCAAAGTAACCTATTACTCTGGAAAATGCAAGCCATTATACGTTTTCTCTAAAAATTTAATTACATAAAAAAAAAGATCTTAGCTAATCAAACTCATACAGGAAGCGTGTGCAGGGTGACTCATGCCTTCCTCTGCATTGTGCTGGCAGAAAATGGAGCTGGTGGAGGAAATGCCTTCCCTGTCTCAGTGCAATGTACTCATCTGGCAGCTGTGGTGGACTCCAGCCACCCCAAATTCTGGCAGAGGAACAGGCAGGGTGTGCCAGGACCAGGCTTTATATAAGCCAGAGGAAGCATTGCAGGAAGAAGAGGTTATGATTTTTTACAGGGCACAGATCCTGTAACCAGCATCACTTATCTTGGTACCCCTCTAGTTTGTTTTTCCTGGCATAAGTTGAATGCCTCATATAGCCATACTCATTTTGACACAGGTTCTAAAAAGCATACATTAAACTTGCATCTATAATAGATTAAAAAAACCTTCATAATCAGATTATGTTTGCTGTGATAATCATGGTCCTCAATTATACAACTGTATATAAAATACCTAATGTTTCAAGAAGTAACATTTCTCAACATTAAATTAAACTTGCTAAAAATATAGTATACTTCCTGCAACTTCTCTCTATATGTCAGAAGAGTAATGCTGTATTTATAGCAAAGATGATACTCCCATTAAATCTTTCAATCAGCTAGGGACTGAGATAATTGGCAAAATTCTCTTCACTGCTATTTAGTCAGCTGGCTTTAAACCACAGTTAAACTTTACGACAGTGTTTCTTGCCTACTCTAGTTTTATTTGATGTTATTATATCTGTCAATCTTGAACAGGGAGATGTGGAGAGAATTGAGAAAGTTCTTGTTTGCCTGATCATTCTGAACTTTGTCAAGGCGGCAAGTATAAGGAATGGGGTAGGATATCTAAGAAAGGAAATATTAGTTATTATGGATAGAAAAGTCTTCAGTTACCGTCACTGCACTATTTCCCATCTACCATTCCACATCATGAAATACATCCCCGTGGCACAGGCACTCAATGGAAGGCCAGCTGTCTGTGGAGGAGAGTGTACCTGGAGATGCAGGACTATGAAAGGACCTTGCCTGGAGAAGAAGCATTTTTGGTCCCAATCAGCTGTGCTCAGGAGCAACAGCTGACAAATGCGTGATGTCGAAATTTTAAAATTGTGGTATGAGGTTTACCAGGATTTTTTGTCTCTCATGCCATATTTGCAGTGCAATCCACAGCAGTGTCAAAGCCTGTTTATTGGTAAGTACCTTGCAGGACAAAGGGTTTGGATAGACTTTTACAACTGTAAATCATAAAAGGTACAAAAATCAGTGCATAATTTTGCAGTGTTTATTTTTATGGGCTATTGGACCCCCTGAAATGCAGCTGCTTGATCAGACATTTTTAGTCTAAACACTTCTGGAAATTATGTGGGAAAGTATTCCACATTTTCACATAGCAGTGATTGTAGGGAAAAAAATATTGACATTTTTTCTCCCAAATGATAGGCAGAGTGGGAATCATCTTACCTGGTTTTAGCCATCTCAAATCTAGGCATTTACTTTACTTAAGGTATAGGTTCACCCTATAAACTACAGAAAGACTGGAGAACCTCCAGACAGAGATTCTCCATCCTAAAATAATTGGCAAAGGTGACTAGTGCAGAGTGAGCTGATTTTCCCTATTAGGAGCACAAGTGGGAGGTAGGAGGATTTATATGCTGTTTAAGTATTTTCATAAGGTACAAATCTCCACCAGAAAAACTATTAAAAGAGGCCAGCTGGAAACATTCCCACTTAATATTTTAATATGGATTTCCCCAAGAGGAAATGTTTCACCGTCACTTAAGTAATTTGAAAACTGCTTGTTTGAAAAGAAACATGAGGAGGAAGAAAAGTGATTTTGCCATGCATTCCAATAATACCATTGTTAAGTGATGGGATAAAAAGCTTGACTGCACACAGAGAGAAGAATACAGAGGCATAAAGGTAGGAGGGGGAGTTCAAATTACACTCTGCCCCTCCTCACACCCGCCCCATCTCAGCCATCAACCCATGGAAGGCCCATGTCCACATCCATCAAGGAGCACAAGGGCTCGAGGCAGGTGGAAAACTCCCCACTCAGCCCCTCCAAGACTGCCACAGGAGTGCCTCAGCATCATGGACTGGGGACATCCATCCCCATGAGGCAGTGGGAGCTGCTCTCCAGCTCACCCACTGCACTGAGGGGGCCACTGCCTAGGACACTTCTCTGCACTGTGAGATGCAGAGGAATAGCATTTCAGGATTGCACAGCACTGGTTATGGGATGTTTAGGACAGGAACCAGAGGCAGAGAAAGGGAAGGATCAAGGTGATTTGGGAAGGAACACACATAGAAAGATAGAGGAGTAAGGAGATTAAAGGGATCAGTTGTGTATGAACAGGGGCTGGTCAGCACACTCATCTGGCTGTGCCCTGCACCCTATTAGTGAAATGTGTCCTGTCCTCTTGCTAAACCTCTCTCTAACCCTTTTCCTGGGTGAGGGACTCTCTGGAGTGGGTGGGCATTGGTGTGTGGGTGTCTCTGGGAGTGAAGTGGGAGGAAGGGGACAGTGGTAACCCAGAGCAGCTTCAGCATGAACTGTGGGGCTCAGCCCAGTTCCAGGAGGGAGGCCCAGTGGGTGTGCCCTGTGTGTGTGCCAGTGCAGGTGTGTGTAAGAGCATCTGTCCCAGCAGCTGCAATGAAGCTACAGCTTTGGGGGCTCATATGTCCAAGTGCCAGAAACAGGGAAGTCTGGGACCCAGGGATAGCTGCTGGGTGTAAGAGCCCAGCTGTTGGAGAGACTCACTCTGTACATATGGTGACATCCACCTCCACCAGCAGACCTCCACCCTGCTCAGACAGAGAGGGAAGTAGGATGAGGGAATAGAATTAACATTTTTTATTTTATTCAAAGAAGATATTTTAACTGACTTAAACAACTGTGTATTTTTGCTTTAAAGAATATCTTTACACTGTTTTAAATGGGTTTTTCCTCCTGTTTTGAAGCACAGTATTCCCTAGGATACTAAAGGTATGCTTTTATTTATTGCCTTTAGAAAAAGTTACTGGTACAGATTCTAAAATTATTCTCATCAAGAGCAGCAGATGTCTGAATGCCTTTCTGAAACTACAAGTTTCAGAAGTAATTCAAACATCACACAGAAGAAGTTTTATGGCCTCAGTAACACAGTAGGACAGGTTAAACGATCATGATGTTCCCTTCTGGCCTTAAAATTTATTAAGTACCTCCCATTTTTTCTGTTGATGGGTTCAGTAATACTTTTCAACTGCATATCTCTCTGTGGATATTATATGGTAGCTGCATATAATTACTTTCATCTTAGAACATGAAAACTCAGATTCAGAGGAGTTAAGTGACACAATCATCATGCAAGAGTGCACAGGAACCTACGTTAGACCTTAGATTTATTGAGTGGCCGTTCTTTGTGCAGTCCATCAGCCTCCCAGCTTCTCCCTAGCTAGTTAATTCCAGTGTTCTTTTTTTCTTCCCTTCAGAACAGTAAAAGCAACATCACCTTCTTATTTCTATTGATCTATAAACTGCTGTCAATGGTGATTTCAGCTCGTGGAATTTTTTCAGCTATTTCTAAGGAAACTACCATGGGCAATATTAGCTGTGTAGCAGCAGTAACAGGGAGCTAATTGCAAAATAATTAGCTTAGCATTTAGAAGACACAGTTTGCATCTTTTGCTGCCACACCTGGTACAAAGACACGAGATCTGTACCAAGCACCTGCACCAAAGCTAGCAGAGGCTTTCAGACTGCATTTGAGCTGTAACTACACACATTACAGTGTACAGGTACCCTAAGTTCAGCTGTGAAGATCCACTGCAGGTTTTCATATTTTATGTGCACCTGACATATACAATGGGAAGTTTGTGGATTCTTCTGGAGATAGGATCATAACTTGCATATGCACCAGTCTTATATTTGATTGTTATTCTGGGTAAAACTATTCACATTTTAAATGCATACTCATTCAACATAACAAAATAACTATGACCATACTCTTTGTAATAATAAACTGTAGTGAGCAAAAACTTAGATTTTGAAGTTTGAGATATAAAGTAAATTGGATATTAATACATAATTAGGCTAATAAAAAATTGAAGAACAATTTTTACAGCACATTTAATAAATATATTTCATGTGTAAACTGTCTGGAGCAACCTAAAACACATTGAATGGAAATGCCCTGATGTGTCTTGAGTTTCTCATCTCTAGCTGAATTCAAGGGCTGATTACAGTGACCTGTTTTCCACTTTAGCTCTGCCTCTTTCTCCCTTTTACTCCATACCTGCAGAAGTTTTAGGGAGGGGTGATAGGATAATGTACACAGAATTGATAGCACTACACAGGTGAGAGTGAGCACCATATGCTCCTTCATTTAGCTCCCGGCAGCAGCCTGCTAGCAGTGCCTGAGTAAAGATGCAGAAATCAAAAGAACTGAGAAAGTACACTGAAGAAGTTGCCTCCTTGATAGCAACACCAAATGTGAAGGGCATATGACCCCAGAAAATGTATTCATTACCCACAGAGCCATGGACTGTGTGACATGCAACAGCTGTAAAAATGTCTTTCCATCGTGCACGTAGGAGACTGTACATCACTGTTTTGTACATAAACCTGGGGTGCTCTGCAGCCTGCCTCAGTCCTACCAGGCATCTTCTATCCTGCTAGTGCCAGACAGCAAACCTAATTACCAGTCTTCCTAACCCCACCCGGTCCTTCACTCTTGTTAGATCCTTCTCTATTTCATATCAGTTGTGCATACTCAGAAGTGCCTTTTTAACAGAAATTAGTGTCTGTTATCTAATTGAGAACTTGTATGTAGATGAACAGGCACTTGGCTTCTGTCTCAATCCTCCAGAGAAAATAAATGCTTAGAGGTGGTCAGAGATGTGACTAACTTTACACAGCTTTGTAGTGACCACTGCCAGCCTAATAATCTATACATAACATCATTTACTATATCCCTTCTCAGGTGCCTCTTTTCCAAAGTTAAAAGTGCTAGGTTACTTGCCTCTTCTAACATAGAAATCATTCCCTTGCCTCTGTTTCTTTGGGTTTTTCTCTGAGGAATTTTGAGGATTTTTTTTTTTCTATGTGCTTCATATTTTATACCCTGCTAATGTTATTCTGAGATCTTTTTAGTATAAATCTGTATGTTTTCCATGGACAGAAAAAGGAACACATACTGATTCCAATAATCACAGCAAAACCCTTATACTTTGCTTTTAGTGTTGCTCTTTGATTTCTCTTATGTATTTATTTTCCTTATTTGTGCTATTTTTTTTTCTTTTTAGTCCAGGATCATTAGCTTCCACTGGAGGGTACTGATCTGTACTGGGAACGTGTTTTGCCATCCTGAGGTACAGAACTCATTCCAGAAGAGGTGAGAAGCTATTTCTTTCACCCAGAAGAGACTAAGTACAAAATACAACTGCTTAACTTCAGTTTTTCTAAGAAAAATTCCTTCAAGCACATCTTTCTACATTATTTGGCCCTAGTTACCACTCGTAAAAACTGAGGAAAGGAAAAGGATGGCTTTTGCTATTATTTCCATTCTTAAGTATATGATGTGCTTAATTTATGGAGGTGTGGCACCAGATATATGGTGACAAGATATATGTCACCAGATATATGAGACAAGAAGAAGAAATATCCAGATTAGAAGAAGAGGAAAGAGGATTCTAGGTTTTTAATGCAGTATTTTAATCTTTTATATAGATTGCAATTTTGCAAATTTAAACTCAATTTTTATACCTGTACCAATATATTTGTTGATGGCAAATTAGACCAAAGAATTGCATTGAAGTGATTCAGAGCTAGCAGGGAGACAAATTGCAAAAAAAGAAGGATTTTGGCAAGCCCTAAATGCTTGGGAAGACAGATAGGATACCTGACAGAATTAGCATGTGTATTTCAGCGTAGAAATTTTGGTTGCCTTTTGTGGCCAGGATTTTTGCCAGTTTGCTCCTCCTTTACCCACAGAGGAAAAAAAATCTTCAGTATTAACATATTTGTTGAATGAGGCACATAATTCTGTCTTTCACTGTACTCCATTTCTCATAAGGCACATAATCTATTCTCAGATTTCCCAGCTGAATGCAGCTCTGAGCTTGTGGAAAGGATTACAGAATTTTATTTGAATACAAGCTGGTAGTTGTGTTTTGTGCCCAGTATGATTACTGAAATCACAATGTGTTCCTTTTTATGTATGGAGCAGATTTATACCAGCGTATACAGAAAAGTCTTTCTCTGCCATTGGCAGTGAAGAATATCATCTGGAGCATCTCCTAAGGCCACACGGTTGAGGTACACCAGTTATTACATGTTACAGTCTTTCTCCACTGTTATAAAACACAAGGTCTATATTTTCACGTGTGCTTAAGCTAATGACAGATGAGTCATATTCCAAATTACTCTTGTGGAAAGCCAACCCTCAGGCACCAACCCATTTCCATGCAAGCATGCCAAAATGAGATTATATCTTTGAGCCAAACTGCGATTGAAATGGCCCTTAAAAACACTAATAATTTTGACTTAATCAATGATTATTGCTCTTTTAAAATGGAGTTTAGAATTTGTGCAGTGGCTTTGATTTTCACTTTTTGTTAAATCAAGCACTGTTTTTGCCAGAATGGAAAATCTGTCACAGTGCAATAACACTTCAAGTGCCTAAGTAGAGTCTAAAAATTGAGCAAGTGTAGCTTTAACATGAGGATAGGAATTAATTGTTCTTTTGCTGTAATATCTGGGGAAGCTGAAGGCAATTCACATTTCTGTCTGCCACCACAATAGTTTCAACCAAACTAATCATCCTTCTAGCGTCATTACCAAGGCCATAGAAAACCCCTGAGCATGACACAAGTCATGCAGCAGAATTCAAGTGAAGATGGCACTGAAGGATGAGATTCATGGAAGAATAATTTATTTCAGAAATTATTGTTTGGTAGTGTGGATTTAACTCAACAGGACACTCCACAAGAAGATATTTCTATAGAAATCTCTCTCTTTCTATTGTCATGCCTTTTAATTAAGTTTAAAGCCTTGCATGGTTCAAAGTAATGTACACAAAATAAGTAAGCAGGCAGCTGTAAATACAATAGAGAGAAAGAAAGGATGTCATATGGTGCTGAACAAAGATGTGACATTTGCTGGATGGAGAAGAAAACAGAAAGAGCAGAAATATTACAACCCAACAGGATTCCTGATTTTACATTCTTCTTCTCTTCTACTTTCATTCTGCTAGCACATGGGATGGACGCCAGAGATTCATCAAACTGTCCAAGTATAATTTAAGTAGTCAGGGAACAGATGTTCACAACAGTTTCTGGTCAGTGCAGGGATTTTACTACCTGCCCACAAGCTTCTACCCACTGCGAAAACTGTATTTCTGGAAGATGTACTGTATCAGTTTATATCAATGTATTTTACATGTATTCTGTAAGGTTGAATGACTCTAAGCAACTACCAATGTAATGCAATATCTCCTCCTTTCCTCTCATCCTCCCCTTCTCCCAGACTGGATAAAAGTCACTTACGCTGGCCAATATTATAATGCAGACTTCAAATGCTCAAACACTTTAGGAATTTGACTTTGAATGTTGGTGATGTCCTACAGCGTGAACAGGTGGGAGAATGCTGGAAACGGAAGGTGAGCAACAGTTCTCCTTCCCTTCTCCCTTGTACATGCAGCAAAGGTCACTACTTTAATCCACACTTTCAAAGGAAGAAGACTGCAAGCCCCAGAAATCTACCAAACTTTTTTCTTTTTTCTTTTTCGCACAAAAAGTAAGAAAAATGGTGATTTCTCTAAGTTGATCATCAAGGTGTATTGATTCTTTTCATTTAAGAGGGAAAGGTGCTTTTTGGCACCATCTCAGCCAAGAAAATCCAAACCAGCTAAGACTAAGAACCAACTGTCTTAGTTTAGGAATAGTATGCCTATCGAATTGCATACAAGTGGAAGATCTCTTTTGTAAGTCCTCTGTTTCAAACAGAAGGAAAATATAATTCTGCCTTATGTCATTAGGTCTACATGGTATGTATGTTCTTTCATGTCTAGGAGATCCCTTAAAATAGTCCTGAAGCAAGTGGTCTGGTGGGATCTCCAAGCACTGTCTTATCACAATCTGTGAAGAAACAAAATACTCATAATAAATAAAGCTTTAGCTATTTTCCACTGTCATAAAAGCAACAACAGGAAACTGTTCTTTCTCTCCTTAAACCAAAGTTCCTCAAGTGGCTTGGAAATACAAAATAAGGTAACACTACACAGGTTTCATTTTCTCCTGCACAAATATGCTCGCTAGGTAGTTAAGAATTAAAAAATATAATAATAAAAAAATAAATAAATAAAAAAGCAAAACACTGAGCAGGATCCTTCTTTCCCTGATTAAAATGCACTAACATTCAGATGTTGTGTAAATGGTTCCACACCATCTGGCAACTATAAAGGGAAAAACAAACCATCATTTGCAGGTTACTGTACTTCTCACATTTTTAATAATGTACCACTGTGTGCTCATTGTCATAACACACAGCACAATGGACAAAACATTTAAAGTGCAGTATGTTCCCTCTCATTCATATTTATGCTACATAACTCAGGAATGCACTTACACAGTGTGCCATTGTTACTCCGTGTGTTGCTTAGCTGTGTAGATTGCATGGGATATGTGAGAGAGAGAGAGCATTGCACAGAAGTTACATACTTTCCACAATGCAGCCTTGCACTACACCACAGATGAGAATCACAGCCACTCCTTCTTCCACCATGCTGATACAGGGATCCTGTCACCACCTCACAGCCTGCTCCAGCACTCCCCCAGACTGAAGCCTATCCTGCAACTGCTCCCACTGCATCCCTGCAGAAGACATCGACAGCCAGCTCTCTCAGCACTTGGCTAAACCCTGGGTCCAATAAGAATCAACAGATTAATTTCAGATGTGCCACTGTCTCTCTGAGAGAGCCCTACACCCATTCACCTGCTCCAGTGATGCAGAACGTAGCCCCAGCATACTTGCATCTCTATTTTTCTCCATTCAGACATGGGGAGACGTTGCTCCATTTGCCTTGCTTGGATATGGTGGTCACTGGAAGCACCAATATTTGGGGCAAAGACCCAGGAAGGATGCAACCACAGACTTTGCGAGGTCTCATGTTTGCAGCTCCTTAGATTATTTTTGCAGCCAACCAGAATGGCAATACAGTCCTCTGTTTCTTTGCAAATACATGTCTGTCTCTACAGAGTTCCACTGACAGAAATTTAAAGAGGGCAGGTAAGGGGCATTGCTCATGGCCTAGAAACAGTGATAAGAAGGATCTTTCCAGGGCTTGGTGCATACATAGTCTTAGAAATTAGATGGTAGCAAATTATTCCTCACAAGCTCTTTCAGTAGCACTCACATTTTTATAAATCACAGTCTCTATCAGATGTAGCTAAACTGGGGGAAAACTCATGAAGATTTCTGTCTTCCTGGTTGACATCCAGTAGACCTCCTTTTTCCTAAGGAAAGCATCATTAAACTTCCACAGCCAGACAACTTAGCATGTGTCTTCCAGTCTGGGATAGCTTTCCATACATATCTTCTCAGCCCACACCAAGGCAATTAGCTATTTTAACCTTCTTTCTCTGAAAGTTTACATTATGGAAATGTCTTGCTCTACCAATCGGAGAAATACACTTAGTATCATCTTCCCCAGCAGACTCTTATGCCTTCTGTTATCACAGTTTTTCTTTCATCTTTCACTCCTGTACCAAATGCAAACTTCATGCCTACTCCTGCTCTTTCCTCATCCGCTATCCATCCTACGCCCCCTCCTTCAGTTCAGTAGGGTTTTTCCTTCATTATACGTGCATGCCACCCAGCAGGCTCAGCCACAGAGTGAAGCTGGCATCTCACAAGTTCTGCCTCTGCCTTCTGTACATCTTCATTAGATCGAGGAATAAATTATCTTGTTAGTTACATTATTATATTATAAGTTGACAAGTAAATCTTATTATAAAAGTGTAATGATACAATAAGATATTTTATTCATGCATTTAGCCCTCACTCTCTGACACTTAATTATAGCTAGTGCTGCATAGTGATCTGAAACATTAATTTGAAAAATCAACTAAAATCCTCTATAATAGACTGGTTTCCTGCCCTATTCTTAGGGTTCTCTTTTAACATATACTGAAATTACTTAAAACATGTCCAGTGAACCTTGGAAGAACTTGATGGTAATGGAAAAAAAAAAAAAAAAAGACTTTACAAGTGGTATTTTCTTAAGAACTGCAGAGAGAACCAAATCTGAACTTGTGTATAGGATGAAGTTTTGCAAGGACAGAAATGGGATCTTCCCTAACAAAAGCAACATAACACCCATGCATCTGCCCCACCACAGTCCAGGGAGCACATAACCAAAAAGTGCTATGCTATTGCACAGTGTGGCTGAGGCTGCTTCCCAGCTTTTCATGGTGCCTTGGCCCAGGGACCTGGGTTCTCATGAACACATGCATACATGTCCATGCTGGCCAAGGAAGCTGTAGTGTGAGCTGGACACTGCACACCATGGAGCCCTGAGCACTCCTGGGATACAGTAGATCATCCAGTTTTCTCCTTTAAGGCAACCAGCATTCAGCCTGTGTTTAGATTCCCTACAACTCACCACCACCACAGTACGGATATCCCCAGAGCTGTCTTAGGTCTTGAAAGGAAAAGTAATAGGTTTTTCCCCCTGCTCTGCAAGCGTACACCACTTATCTCATGGAGGATCTGATGGGGCAGCCAGTGACTGCAAAGAGAGTCCGGGCCAGACATCTTGCAAGTAAATCAGGCCTGGGGTCCACGTAGGAAGTAGAAGACTCATTTGATGCTCCCCAAGAACTGTAGCAGGTTGACTCCACCACAGCCCTGAAGATACTCCAGGACAGAGAGTTTCATATATTCATTGGAGCAGTATTTTAGGGATATTTTTTAGAAGCACTATTTAGACAGACAAAAGTTCTGTTGCACAGGTCTTCTCCCACATGCCTCCCTGGATCACTGAACCATCCCAGTCTGGATCCTAAAAGAGCCCCAGAAGTGCTTGTAGGTGTAATGGCTACAGAGACACACCTGCATGGAGCTGGAACTTGAAGGGGGAGGCAAGTCAATTGGATCTGCAAATCTTAATGTAACAAATATTCTGAAATTGAGAAAAAAAATTATAGTTCCCAAACTACCTATAAATTTTGTTCCTGACATGGGGATGATGCTGAAAACTGGTCTGACCCTGCACCATTTCAGTAAGGGGCCCACAGACAGTAGAATAGGGACATTTTCATTTTCTTAATGTGAACAAAAGAAAGCATCTCATTAACATGAACAACACCCACCCTCTCTAAGCAAGCTGACAAATCTTCTCATCTAGTGTAAAGGAAATTGGAAGAAAAAAGGCCAAACCTCTCCTTGTGGTGATAAATAAGTCTAAGAAAATTCCAGTAGAGTTGCTGCACAAAATCTAAAGGAGAGTTTAAGAAAACTTTGGCGTTCAGTTTTTGCTGAACATCAGCTGGAGGTAAATGACTAACTTTTCTACACTCCTTCAAAAATCCTTCTGAAAATTATATTCACTTCATCACCTCAGTAAAACTTTGTCTTCTGCTTGCATATCACATATCCCATCAAACTTGAGACTTGCCACTTTAAACAGAAGACTTACTATAAGTAAACATGTCTTTTCAAGCCTTACTCTAGCATGATTCTATTCATCTGTAATAAACTCTGAGTATAAATCTTTTTTACTGCTGTACCTCTCCCTGTGTCAAATTCTCATATAGATTTGGTACAAGCAAGTCCAACTTCCTCTGAAAGTTTAAGAGGCAAACTCTGCAATGACAGAACATTGCAAGTTATAGGCAACTATAAAAACATCCGAGGGACAAAATATGCCTGTTTGCAATTCAGGGAGAGTATCAAGACAGCAATTCATGCTACAGTTCTCAGAATAACAAAAACTCAATAGCTGGGACAAAAGATTAAAAAAAATTCAGATCTCATTAAGACACCAGAGGAAGTGACAAGGTTTTAATATAAAGTGAGTCCACTTTATACGGTCCACTGTCTACTAAGAGCTCAGCATTTTCTCAAAGTCCAACTCTAATTGTGATCAGCTCTACTGAAAGTTTAAAAATTAGCACATGAATTATTTTCAAGGTCTGTTCCCTAAGAACATTTCAACAAAATTCTGGAAAAGATAATATGAAGAGTAAAGCAGTTCAAAATCATGACTTGACCTGTACGTCCATACTACTTAATCATAAGCTTGGGTGCAAATTTACCAATGGTACTTAAGTCATCTGCAGAAGACATACTCTAAGTCACAACTGTCTCCTTCAGTTAGTAATATTTAGCCAGTAAGTATTAAAATGGTGCTGCAATGTTATGAATGATTTAGGGTTCCTAAAATGGTTTCACAGAATTCACAGAATGTCTAGGTTGGAAGAGACCTTCAGGATCATCGAGTCCAACCCAACCCTAACACCTCAACTAGATCATGGCACCGAGTGCCACATCCAGTCTTTTTTTAACCCCATCCAGGGATGGTGACTCCACCACCTCCCCAGGCAGATCATTCCAGTACTTTATCACCCTTTCTGTAGAAAACTTTTCTCTAATATCCAACCTATATTTCAC
>WAAE01007640.1:0-13992 GCA_013400495.1 Nicator chloris
TGTGAATTGTGTCACTGTGTCTGTAGTGGCAATTCCTGTCCTAAACACTTGCTTGTGTAGCAGAAAAAGGAACTTCCAGGCATATCCCCAGTTCTTTATCTGCACAGAGATACTCCAGACTGTCAAAAGGCTACAGCTTGCATTATCTAGACTTTATCCAGGGTTATGGGTTTTTTGTTGAATTTCTTTCTACCAGCACTGCACTCAATGGTAAAATACAATAATTTCCTCCTAAATCCACACCTCTTACCTTATAAAGAGGAAAAACTCCCAGGTGTGATTGTTATTCAGAGCACCTTTCCGCTTCAAGTTTTCCCTGTTCCAGCAGAGATGATTTGGTCTGTCCCATGATCAATAAAACTGTTTTATCTTTTGCTAGTGACATTAAAAGCTTTCCTTTCTGTGCCTATCTCTACAGAGCAAAGGGAGTTAACTAAAGTCAATATTAATATAAGCAGCTGCAATTCCAGGACTGATATGACCCTAAAGGGACTGGTAATTAGCCCAGTGTTCATATTGGCATAAGATGCATGTTAGCCTAAGCCAGCACAGTTCTACTCCCCCTATTGCATCCTGCTCTCTGCACAGCACAGCAGTGAGAAAAATCCCTAGAGGATGAGCAGAACAGAACTGTTCTTTTAACACAAAGAGATCTCACACTCCCTCTAAGGATGCCCTGTAAAGCTGCTGCATTTCCTCCCTCCTTTCCTTCTGTGCTGCAATCAGGCCCAGTGAACCTCATGAAACTGCTGGAAGAGCATGCATTTCTCATCTGCCTCAGCCACAGCACGTGGCATCAGCCTTCAGCTCATCTGGAAGCAAAATCTGAACAAATTACAATACACTAGAAAGGAGAACATGCAAACAGTGGCCAAAGGAGCTGTTATGTCCAGCCTCACTTGGATTCTTCTTTCCCTTCTTACCCATCTCACTGAACTTTCTTGGGGTCTCTCATGTGTTAATAACAGACATTCAGAGATGTATCAGGCATCAGAAAAAGCCAGAAGGCATTTCTGCAACTGACTGGCTCTCTTTTGCTGAGAAGTAGTTTTTTTGGGAGGAACTCAGCCCTTGCTGCTAGCCTTTATTCTCCCAAGAGCCTTCAGAAATCAGCCCCTACACAGGAGTTGCAAGAAGCAACTTGAACAAGCATTCTTGGATGGACTAACTTGTCTTTCTTATTTCCTTATCAGAGAAATATTTTTTAAAATGTAACTTCACTCCCTCCCTTTTAGCCGAGTACATAACATAGAAATTCAACAAAATGCAACACAGTTTGATAAAGAAAGGCTTGTTGCTCTCCCTTTTACACTGTTTGCAAATTGCTTCCACTTCAGAAACGCTGGCAGTGCTTCAGGATCTCTGAGAAGTCCGGAGACATCTTTGCAGCACTGGCACAGTGACACTCATCTGATGCACTGCTCTGCTTTGCTGAAGCTCCATCCTCTTCATCTTTTCATTTTGCTGCCAACATTTATTGCTAGTTGTCCCTGAAGTGGAAGAACAACCAGTTGATACAGGAAGGGGCTAAAGAGAAATCTGAAGTTATCTCAGCTAGCTGTTTCCAAGGGAGCTTAATTTTCCTGTGGCTTGATTCCCTCAAGCAGTTTTTGTTGCCTTGCTATCAACATCACAACACCTCTCCCCAAAGCACGTGCATCCAGTACTTTGGTACAGCAAAGACCTGTTCCCAAAGGACCCTGAAGCACTTGGCAATAAATTGGACTTGTGAAATACCATTTTTTCTAAATGATAACAACTCAAGCCTTAAGAACATAAGCCTCTGTAGAGCAGCAATCTAACAATGACAGCAATTTGACTGGGGTGTGTTATTTGACAGATATTTTGCACTGGCTAAAAAACAGGGAGCTCCACTGCAGCAGAGACTCCCTCGTTTTTTACTTTACTTCCTTTCAATTTTACTTCTTTTTCCATTTAAAGTATTTCAAAGTCTGCACTGAAGGTACAGATTTCGTTTGTATTTCATGCTGCTCAACTCTCTGGTCTTTCACTAGAGGACAAAGAGAGAATGTTTTGTTTATCTTGGAGGAATCTAAACAGCATTAAACTCTGTCTCTACCAAAACAAGCAAGGTCTCACAAACATTTCCAAATATGAGTATGTCCTTGTAATACATGCCTGTGAGTACCCACTTTACAATTACCCTGAGTGATTAAACCGTGTGTGAAATCTGTGTGTTAAAATCTGAATTTTAGGCTCACAAGTTCAATCAAAAGACAAATCTTGGTGGTTTTAACAGTAACCCAAGAAATTGTCAGCTCTTGTGGAACTGCATCTATTTGAACTTGAAATACTTCCCTGGCTAAGGAAAGCAGTTTTTTCCACTGATTCACTCTCAGGCTAATTTGCAGCCTAGTCCTACATGGGCTCAGTTTGATATTAAGGCATGTTTTAAATGTTAAGCAGCTGCATAATTCCCAAGAAGGCTACTGCACACCCTGTGCTTGGCACCATCTCACTGAGTGGAGACCTCTTACATTTCCTTTGTGGGATCTGCCACCACTGGGGCAAGTTCAAAATGTGAGAGTGCACTCCGTGTAACTTCAAAAGAACACTGATACTCATGGGGGAAAACGTAATCAGCTTTGTCAAACTCCAATCAAGCGAGCTGTAATTAAAAGGCATCTCTCCAGATCTGATGAATTACATCAATATCTATTATCTTCCTTATCTTACTTGCCTTCCTCCCCAACAAGTAGATTATATTCTTTACTTTCCTGCATGACAGAGTAACAACCTTTGCCAGCCCAGTTGTCTTCACCATAGAATTAACATCTGCATAATCAAACAATACCAACTAAAAAGTACTGGGTCTAGGAAGGTAAAGGTATTTCTGTCATGCCTTGGATTGAAAGGAGTTCAGACATAACAGAGCCAGCAAAGTCAAGCCAGCACTGCATAGTACATTGTTCATATGTAAACTTCACTCAAATTCCCATCCACTATAAATTTATGTTTCTAGGAGGTGCTCATGAAGTTGTTACTATGATATAATCATATAACTCTTATAGATGATAGAGAGAAAACTAAAGCATCTGGGAATGTCTTCTACCAAAATTAACCAATCATTCTTTAATTTCTGAATGCTTGCAATGAACTATCATGAACAATTCTTATTTACTAGTGCAGTGAGCAGGTCATTTCCACTGATTCACAACCAAGCTTTTGGGACATGACTTGTCTATTATTTGCAAAGAGAAGAGTGTTAATTTGTGCAGTAAGTATGACTCAGCTTGACTCAACCACGCTGCATTTCAGGAGGTAAAATAATTATTGTCCCTTTCTAATTCTACTCTGGAATATAAATAAAACAAAATAATCCTTCTAACTTCTTCAGTCCATCATAAAGTGTCCACATGAAGGTAGAAAACAATAACATTCATACCTGGTCTACACGCCCTTTGTGCACCCCATCACAAGTGCTTCAAACCAACTCATTTTTACTGCAGGTAAGCTGTCTTGCTCCTCAGCTAATCAGGCTGTAGTCTGGGATTTGGCCACTCAAAACCTGACAGTTGTCAGCTCTGAGGAGCTGTGCAGAGATTTTGGCATTTGGGTTCCTCCTTTGTGCAGCTCACCAGCACACAGCACCCTGCAGGGCATCCAGCCAAACTCTGAACACACAAGCTCATGCATTGCTCAGTTTGACCTGAGGTAAGTTCAGTGTTGGAAGCCTGGTCACTGAGGATTTTGGACTCTCTGTGCCCACAGGCACTGGCTCACAAGAAAACACAGCATTGACCTGAGGCCGTGGAGAAGGCTTCCAAAATTGAGTGATAGCACCGGGATCACAGGAATGTGGTTTGAATAGAGGTGTGTAATATCACAGTGGGGAAAACTTAGAGTTTCGGGGTTTAGAATGTAATAGTATCTATACAGGGCAAGATGGAGGTTTTAGGGTGTAGGCTAGTCCTTCTTTTTCACCTTCCTCCTCTTCTCCATGGGTTTGAGTGGTATTTTGTAATTGGATAGAAAAGCCCGCACTGCCGACCTCGAGTTCCTGGTAATTGGGTTGAAAATGAAAATAATTTAGGTGTCACTTCTCAGTTGGATAGATTGTGCTTAAAGGGCCTTGTAGAGAAAGAGATACACCATTTTTCACCGTGTTAGCTAGGGCTCACAACCTGTGAGACTGTAACACAGATAAGAGTTAATAAACATCTGAGTCTGAACACGGAGAGTCATCTCCAGAGTTTTTAATCCTGACCATAACAAGGGCAAAAAGAAGTTAAACCAGTCACAGTCCACCTGATCTTTTTCACCACCAAGGAAGACACCAAACATGGCAAACTTGCTTGCCTGCAGCTGGCAGCCCAGACTGCCCTCCTGGCAGATCACTGAGACTGTCTGGCTGCAAAACTCCCCCCCTCAAAGCACACTTTGCCTCTCACCTGCCACAGTGAAGGAACCAGGGTGTTGTTCCAGGATTTGGGACTGCAGGGAAGTAATGACACAGAGTGTCCAGACTCAGAAGGCAAATCTCTCTCTTTATTAGACAAACATACTCTTTTATAGACAGTTCTGAGCAGAGAGGCATGGTTGGACACTCAGAACAACACCTCTTTGTAAACATCTTGTAAACAAGTCTGGAGCAAAACACCACAAGTCTGGTGCAAAAGATGGTTTAAATCCTTCACAGACCAATGTTTTGGGAAAACTTCTCTCTCTCACAGGCCTTACTGCTGCCCTGAGAGTTTTTCCCTTCAACTAAGCTTTTAGCATCCACCCCAGAGCACCAGCACTGGGCTGACAGAAGCATCTTCCCGCTAAACAGGTTGTTCCTACTTTGCAATAAGCTGTCACACGAAGTTTTCTGTGGGAAACAGTCAAGGGAAGCCTTCCAGAAGCTGTAAAAGCAGGCCTCAGAAGCAGAAAGAGCAGGGAACTTCGAGCTAGCTGCAGCTGCAAAGGCTGAAAGCAGAAAAGGTACAATAAGTACAGCAAGGAAGGACGTGAAACAATAGTTGGAGTTTTTAGGCTTGGCCAGGATGGGCCTTAAGACTTGCCCCATTTCTGCAAATGTTGGGATGTTCACAAAAGCTGTCGAGTGCAGATCAAAGCAGGAAAGTTTGACTTTGTGTGTGGTTTTGCTTCTGCAAAAGAAAGCAGAGCTCAGCATCATGTATTTAATAAGTTTTTCATGCCACAAGAGCAAACAAATGTTGGCTGATCTGATGATAAAGTTTAGCATCTGTGAGGGGTTTTTTTAGCAGGATGATGAAGCTTAATTAATATAGAAATAATAAGTTATTCAGAGCTGATTGGTTTTGTTCTTGGACAGTGCACAGGAATTTAGACTTGTTAATAAGAGATATCTTTAAAGAAATCAAGCAGAAACTTCCTAATTTTCAACTGTTTGACAGCTTATATAATTGTGGCTTTAATTAGCCCCAAACAAATAATGACTTGATTCTTTCTGTATCACACTATTTGAAAAAGAAACTTTCATTAAAATAGGGGAAAAAAAGGAAAGAAAAACAATACAATCACCACCAATGGTTAGAAGCAACTATATTGTTGAGCAAGTTTCTCAAGTTCTCTACAGTGAATTTGTTGTTTCCTCCAGGAAATGATGGATTAGCTGTCCTGTCTCATTTAAAAATGCATGAATCACTTCCTCCTCTGTACAGAAGATGACTATTTTAGGTGCAACTGCTGAAGTGGTCACACTCCTGAGTGTCCTAGGATTTCTGTGGGCTGCTCCTCGTGGGGACAAGTTCCATGCAGGCACATAAAGCATCAAACCACATCAGGCTGACCAAAAGAAATTCATCCAATTTCTTTTTAAGTACACTATCCCTTTACACGTACTAATTTTTAAATTAATTTGGCAAATACGGCATTTAATATCTCCTTGAAAATTTGGTAATTTATAATGCTACTCACCTTCCCCAGGGTTATTTGTACAGGAAAATACAAGCTGGAAGATTGATCTGGACATCCATTTCTCCTCTTCTTATGCTGGAAGGCGTTTGTAGTGGTTTCCCAAGGCAAGGAGGGAGCCAGGCCCAGCTTACCTCTCCCAAGGCCAGAAGAAAAAGAGAAAGATTCCTGGAATTCCTCTGATTTTTAACCTTTGTAGCCCAGAGTAGTATCCATATTTAATTGGTTAATCAGGCCATCAATGTCAAAGCCAGGCAATAATTGTTTTTTGCCACAGCTTTCTTCAATCAATGCAAAACCACCACGTTGTTAAAAAAAACAACAAAACAAAAAAAGAACTTTCAAAGAACTTTCCTCTCACTTCCTATTAGTCAAAAACTGATTCTCTCACCCAAGTCTTCCCATTTGCATTATCCTCACAATTCTATAAAACCAGCTAAAACCAATTCATTTATAATCATCTTCTCATTTTCAATTTAAGCTAATACTTGTCCTGCCTCTTTGTAATATTCCCCAAATTCTATTAAATGCATAAAACCATATTATAATTTTTGTCCCTATGAAATACTGAAATTTACTCTATTTACTGACCAAGTCCAAAGTTTAGTGACATAAATGAAAACACACATTTCTTTGTCTGAGGCTTTTACTTCAGAATTGCAGAATAAAGTGCTGTCAGCAATTATACCTCCTCAGCTCTGAGGGGAAAAAGGGAGAATGTGGCCCTTGTTCCTACATTTAAAATATTTATATTGGCCATTAAAATATTTATATATTTGTCACTTTAAAATATTTATATAACTATCTATTCAGCACTTCCTATATTGGCAAGTGAACTTACATAATGCAAATAAATTATGTATTAAATATTTACTATAGGTTAATATTTTATGAAATTTACTGTACGCACAGTAGGAACAAACTGGCAAGGGATGAGGAACTCTAGAGATTACTTTTGCACTTTCAGCACAAAACAACAAGGATCCCTTACTTCTGCACTGCTTTTATCAGAGTTCAGAGGTTTGCTAAGAAAGCACCTCTGTTTAGAAGTGATGTAATTCAGCACCCTGGGATAGTTTATCCTTGGGCAAAATTCCACCAAGGTTTGTGGAATTAGTCACAAATAAAGTTGATTCTGCAATTTATAAGCTAGGAGATCAAAGAAGGAAATTGAAAAAGGTTGGATATTTTGAAGTCTTTTTCTAAAACTGCTTTTGACTCCTGTGCCCTCAATATGGGTTTCCAACAGGGCACTCAAAAAGCAAAGCAAAATATTTCCTTTATCCTGCATTTAGACATGACCAGAACTTCTCAACACCACAAAACCTGACACTCCATGTAGCAGATTTATGAAAACAAACAAACATCTTCCCTATAGCCCTGAAAGGTTTAACATTTTCTCATCCCATAACTGAACTCCAGTTTTAACCATCAGGCCACAGTTTGTACCTGTGCCAAACTGAAAACAGCCACAGTCTATTTAAATCTTCTAAAAAATATGGTGTGAATTAAGAAAGAAAAGGAACCAAAGCAACAGTCCCAAGGACGTGTTCTCTGTGCTCTGGGACACCCAGGGACAACTTTGGGATCTCAGAAAGCAAGCCCAGATAAGCATGAAAGCATTCTGCTGCTGCCAGAGTCAGTGTGCAAGCCAGACCCTCCCAGCAAAAACATACAGGAAATTAATGCTAAAAGGATATTGCACTCCTCATTTACATTTTTATGACAAGCTGATATATTGGCAGTAAGTTAATACCAAAGGGCTTCTATGAGTAGAAAAGTCCTTATGGCTTTGAAATTTCCTCAGAGCTTTTTAATTCCGATTAACAGTCATAATAAACTCTAAGTACACTCACAACCTTCAAGCATTAAACTTTATTAATCTACATAACATGCCAATTAAGTTAATATACTTCAATTCTGTCTAGTTCTGAAAGATGCTTTAATTTTACTGACAAATACAAAAGCAAACCAACAAGCAAATCTGCTTGCTCAGTTTTTGAGCAATTGACCTCATTTTGCTGCATTCTAAGAAGTTAACTTCCCAGTGGGAAGCACATATTTCAGGAACTAGGAATTTGCTGCTAACAACCAGCAAGGTTCCTGTCCTTGCACCAATCCTTTAAGAGAGGCACAGAGATTTAAGATTTGTTCCCTTACCCTGCCTTGTTTAAATTCAAATGAGGAGATAACAGGAGAGCTCTCAGACTAACAGGATCGTTTATTTTGGTGGATGGCTGTTATTATAGCTGTCTATGTTTAATTGTTTTCTCCTCCAGTTTCCTATGAGCCAATTGGGAAATGCTCCCTGCTTCTTCCTTTGGCATGAATGGCATCATTCTGGTCACAGGGTTGTCAACAAGGAAGAGCAAAAAGCTTCCTCCAAAACTCTGCATATTTCAGTTAATCCTCCTTCCTGCTGCAGCTGCCTCTACAGAAAGAATCCTAAAATTCTGACTATTCAAAACTCTCCTCTCAGGTGAGGTGGCACTTTGTTTCACAGGTGGGGATTTGCTTTAGTTGTGTGCAAGTGTGGCAGCCTAACATTTTCAAGCATTTTAGGAGGTACTGCTCTGGCCAGAAGCAGTTGTGGGGAGATGGCCAAGGCACTTCTGAAGCAGCTCTTTCAGGTGAAATAATGTTCCACAAAATTGCCCCCTATTAATTTTCCAAGCAATTCTTTCACTGCAAAATGAGTCATGTTTTGAATACTAATATTTTTTTTTTTTGCATGGAGTACATTATTCATTAATCAAAAGATTGTGTGGAGGGCTTGATACAGAAGTGAAGTATTGGTTTCACCCACCCATTAAGCCCTCTCTGTATTTTGTACAGCCATGCATGCAGCAAAGCACTGCAAATTAATTTAGCTACGTCCTTAACCATGATAAATCATGATAAATGCCATGTCTCTGATCCCCCTCCTCATACAGGGACAACCTTCAGGTGATGAGATTATTGTCCAGGGCTCCCACAGAACAGCAGGCTGCAACGCATTTTAAAGTTCATTTAAGAATCTCGTTTCAGCATAGCTTGGAAAGATTAATTTGTAGTAAAACACAATGATAGTCCCTTGCCATCTGCATCAGACTTCAAGGTTTCAATGCCAAATATCCCTGTGTATCACAACTAAATGTCCTTCTCCCCATCCCCAAAGGTGAACACGATCTCACTGCTGAACATCAGTTACCAAGGGTGTCATGCTGCAATATGAGCAATGACAGCACAGTGAGATCTGTAGAACAGCAACAGAAGTCAGAAGCTTAACTGAAGTGCCTAACAAATGATGTTTAAATGCTGCTTACAAAGGTAAACAAACAAATACTAACTGTAATGAACTCTGGATTGAGAGAGTTGATGTACACAACCACTCTGGATAAACTGGCACTCACGAGTTACTTCAGTAATCTCCTGAGACACTGCCTCGGGAATAAATGCTGAGACATGAACAAAAGACATCTTCATCTCCACGGAGTCAGAGAACAAACACTGCAGAAGTGAGGAGAGAGTTATACTTGCTGACATCTCTCATTTCTCTCTGTTTTCTCCACTTCCCTTTTGCACTTGGCAGAACCATTAAACAGCCTTTTTCAGTGACTCACTCACTTGGAGCTTTCAAAGCCTGTGAAAGAGCAGCAATTTGTATAAGGCTCAACACTTAGGGCAGCTACAGCCATGGGCCAGGCAGAAGTCCTGAAAGGCTGCCAGACTGCATGCTTAGGATGGCAGCCAGTGGAGAGAGATGGACAATTAATCATAGAGGCCCCTTCTTTGACAATTTGTTACACAAACACAGGAATAGCTCAACAGGTGGGCAAGGGCTCCAGACACCCAAGAGGAGCAGATCAGCCAGGCTCCCCTTGCCTGCTTCAGCTGTGCCCTGCCTCCCAGGAGGCACAGAAACACAATCTTCCCAGAAACCAGTATAGGAATCACCAAGGAAATACAGAGGGAGGGGGAAGGAACCACGGTTATGCTCATGCTGCTTTATGAGAATCTTTAAGATTGAGAAGCTTTACATGACCCCAGGTCAATATGAAATACCACTAAACTTCTTATTCAAAGTGATTTTCTGAACATCCATGTGCCAGTCATTGCACACATGTCTGACACATCCTTTTTAAAGCTCACACTGACATAACCCCACCATCTGGCTCTTTTCTGTGAAATGGTGACAAAGCAATAACTCTGAGCACACAAATAAATCAGTCCTCAATAAATCAGACTGCTCGAGCCCTGCACTAGAACCTCCACCCAACAGCACATCTCTAGTTTTTACCTGTACACTCTTAACACAGTGAACATCCCTGGAGTTCATCTTGAAAAGTTATTTTTGGAGCAAGGTTTGCTTGCTCTGGAAAAACAAAAGGTTTTAAATTCTATAATAAACCTCCTTACTTCCTAGGAAAGATTAAATACTTGTGTTTGCATGACAAGGACTTGCCTGCCTATATTCATCCATGCAAACTGCACAATTGGTCACAACCAACTCAAAGATCAGAGATGTCATTTAGTTTTATCCATGGAGTGGCATTGATACAGACAAGGTCAATTCTTCCTACTGGTATTACTGACTTCTTTGAAGTGGAAAGACCAAAAGGAATGTCAGACCTTTGCTCTTTACTGAACGTCACTTTCAAAAAAAATCCCAAACAACAGAGAAAAAGCCACTTATCAATTCAAAGATATGCCTCCAATTTTTTTCTTACTCAACCCTAAAAACTCTGAAAAAGCCATAAACAGTGTCCTCCCAAACCTAGACACAGTTCCTAGGCACAATCAATCTTTGACTGATATACTAAACTCAAGCTGCTTATAAAGTGACTCGGTTCAGGTTAACTGAAAGGAAGATTATATCACATAAACCAAAATATTTTAGAGGGTAGGTGTATGAAATCAATGAGTCACTTAGATTTTATAGTCAGCCTAGTCACAACAGCAGATGATCTTGTGCTTTTCACATCCCAAGGATCAAAAGTGTACACTTCTTAACATTTTTCTTCCTTAATCCCCTGGCTCAGCCCTGCCATCCTCATTTTTTTACACTTTGGTTTGCCAGGTACAGCAGGCAGATTACAAGAGATGTATGTGGCTGAGATCAATATTCCTGTAAGGAGATGGAATTCAGACTGATCCTCAGCCATGCAGCACCTGTGCCTTGCTTGCTATAATCCTTCCACTGGAAACAGGACTGCTCCTGCATGCTGGATTTTTCCCCTCACTGCTGCTGCAGGGTTGCTCTTTCCTACTCCCACATCCCATTCCCAGACTGCTCCTGGAGCAGTTTCCAATCTTTGCTCCCAGCCTTTAAAAACTCACAGCAGCAATAGCTGGGTCTAACATTTCATGGTAGCAAAACAGAGTTTTTTGTTGTCAAAAAGATCCAATCTGATTAATTAGACCTCCCTAAATCAGAGCAAGGACAACAGCTCTTAGTGCAACTTTATTTCCAGTGCCTCTCTTCAGACTGTGATTCACAGCCACACTGGGAGGGCACAAGGCATTGTGGTAAACATGTTCTGACCAGAGAGTGTCTGATGCAGAGCCTAAAGCATTATTTGCACATGGAACCATCACATCATTTCCAGTAAAATATTCTATTTTCTGATTATTTTGTGTCTGTGTCCTGCTGCAGGCACTCATGGTGGATGGACACACACTTTGCTGCAAGAAGTACATCACCCACAAATATGAGCTGTTTGTCTCACAGAGAGCAGTATCCTATCCAGAGAGACCATGAGGACTTCAAAATCTAATAAATAAATAAATTTAAAATCACACTTTGAAGCAAAGCTTTCCAAGCTAGCAGTCAGGCTGCCATTCCAAATTCCTGCCATACTCCAAAGTCCCCACGTTGTTCATGATTCAGAGCAGGAACTTAAAATCTGAACTTCGAGTATCCCAACTCTATAAGCCCCAACTGCTGGGGTTTTTTGCTGCTGTTTCTGTGCTCCCCATCAATATTGCAATTTAAAACAAACAAAACACATAGAAAATGCACTCTATGAATGGCTCCAGTGTCATTCTCTCGTTGAACAGGAAAACTTCTCAGAGCTCATATTCCATAGGATGGGAAAGTTATTTTCCCACCCACAAAATCTAATGCTGTGATGTGTTATAATACCTAATCAATGCTCTTAGCTGAGCCAAGTGTGATGAATACTCAAACAAGTGTATTACCTTATTTGTTTCATCTTGCTTGCAGAAAGGTTTATAAAAATTCCTGTCAGGACAAGGATTTAGTGTTCTTCCTAAGAACATCTGCAATCACATCCCCTGCAAGAGCTGACACATCTCCTTACATTGATAGCTTTGCTTCCAATCATTCTGATTTGCAGTCTTTCAGCAGCTTGTAAACCTGACCCATGACAAGGGGTTTTTGCATCAGACAGAGGATTTCAGTCCAAATTAATGAATGTCTGCCCATTCATTTACAGGATAAAGAAGAGTTTCTGAGTTTCCTCTTCTTACACAAATATTAACTCTTTGCCATCTTGGAAATATTTTTTCTCCCTGAAAATTTTTCAGTTTAAAAACAAAGTAAATCTATGCATGCAAACAACTCATCTCAAAATCATACATATCTCAAGACATCTAGATGGAAAGCAAAAGACCCTTAAAGATTATAAACTGTGTTAAATCATGCAGGTTCTGTCACCAGTTTGGGAGCAGCTCACAGCACTACTCTGACTCAGCAATGCCAGCCCTCTACCACAAAGGAATGGTTCAATGTAAGAAATAAAACTAAAATTATACTTCCAGTCTTGCAGCAGATCAGAATTTATAATTTTAAAGTCAATGATTCCTGCTAAATTATATTTATCTTGCAAACGTGAAAGAGAACTTCAAGAATACAAAAATCTCTTTCTATAATTTACAGTAAAGAAAAAACAAACCAAAAAAAAAAATTCCAAACCAAATTTGTTCCCCAGAAATATTTAAAAGTACCAATTTACTGGGAGCTATTAATTCCTTATTTTAAAATATCTAATTTTGACAATCCAAGCCAGCACTTCATTTTGGTATTCAACCGGTTTTCAGAGAGCACATTGCTCTCTTCTCAGAGTAAAAATATAAATATAAAAGAAATCTGTTGTGTGGCATAATAGAGGCGGATCTACCTCCTCAGCAGAACTGCAACCACTTCAAAAATATGGAACATTTGCATATGAATATTTTCAATGGAAATTAAGCACCTTTTGAGTGTCTACAAATAGCACAGTAGTACAAATTAACTCATAGCACTGCTCATGTGAATTTGTGAAAATAAGAAAGATTTAACAGAACAGTCTGTGAAAAAGTAGTCCAGGAAGATTCCTGTAAAAATTAAGTTAATTATTGGCATGTTATGATACTACTCCTTTGTAAGAAATGCAAAAGAATATTTTCCTTTCTTAATGATTGTGCATGCATCAGCTCCCTCCACTGACTGAAACAAGAAGAGGTGGCACTGCTGACCTCAGACTTCAGTCACAGACTGACTTAGATGCAACTACAGCAGCTGAAGAACACACACACACGGCTGAAGTAGCCTCTGGAAAAACATTTTAGCATATGGAGTTTGTCTGGCCTGGGCTTGGCTGGCCATCCCCTGCAGAAGGTGCCTGTGGCAGCAGCACAGAGTGTTCTGGATAATCTGAGTACCAGCTCAGACCTGGTGTAAACTGGACAGGGAGAATGCCACTGACTGCCCCAAAGAGGTGGCAACGAGTGGCCTTTTCTTCTCTGCCTCTTTTCATCAAAAGAAGAAATGGGGTAAAACAAAAGCCCGGGTTGTGGTGGGCCAGGTATGAGTTACAGTTAATCAGCACATCTGTGGCTGTCACAGGCCTCTTGATCTGCTTCCCCACTTCTCCTCCAGCCTCAGAGGGGTCTCACTGGTGCTGCTGGGGCTGTGCCCACCTGGGATAGCAGACAGGGAAGGCACTGGGACAGCCAACAGCAGAAACTGCCAGGGGAAGGGAACAACAAACAGCTCAGAGATTGTTGGATTCAGGTGGGTGTTGGAAGAGGACCCAGGAGGGTGCTGAAAACAGTTGCAGAATCAGAAAGCGTTTAGAGGCAGGAAACAGGCTTCAATTCCATCCC
>WAAE01007640.1:14262-38094 GCA_013400495.1 Nicator chloris
ACAAACTTAGACATTTTGCAACATCTCTTGCTGGCAGAAGCTGATTCAATCTTCATTCCTGTCGCCGATCTTGATCCAATCTTCAAAGCTCTGTTCTTGCCAAGGCATCTTGGTTATCAAACTGCCTATGCTACTTAAATCCACAGTACTCTCTGTCTCATTTCCCATACACCCCAGCTCAGTCTCAGCAGCACCAACAGGAACATGTAAAACAAGGACACACTACAGGTTATTTTGGTTTAAGACCAACCTATGTCATTAGGGAGAAAGGTACAGAAGCTCCCTGCTGTATTCACTTCAGCTGAGGAGAGGAGTAGGGCTGGGCCATGCAGGGGACAGGAACAAGGGGACACCCCCACAGGAAAAGGGCAACAAGAATAGAGTGATCCCAAAATGTGGGTGTTTCCTGTACAGTGTGGTGCCCAAGACAGGCTGACGGTGACACGAGGCTGTCACACTCCTGGAGTCACTCAGGGAGGGAGCTGGAGACTGCTGCTGGCACTGAGAGTGAGGCAAGGGCAACGGGTGAATAAACCAGAATGAAACACTGGCATGGCACTGGCTCCACACACCTTCCCCACAGGAAAAATGAAGAGACCCCCCTCTGACCCCTCTGGGTGCCCCAAAGGCTGAGCTCAGACATGAGGCAGTAGCCAGGACCTGCTTCTCCTCTCTCCTTCCTCCCTCACCGTGGCCCAGGGAAAGCCAAAGCCCCCAAACATCTCCAGCCCCAGCCCCACCTTCAGCTGGAACATTCACACTGGGCTGAAGCCCTTGGGACATCCAAGATGTGAAGGTGCATGGGTGTGACCTCACAGATGGTGACACCAACAGCAGACACCTTGCAGCCATGGCTATGGGCACAGGGGTTTGAAAGTTTGGGGGTTTTGTAGCAGCCCCATCAGATCTGGGGGAGAAAATGAGTGAGTAATGGAAAAATAGAAGCAAAAATGTATCCAAATCTTTCTGAGATTCAAACATATTCCCTGCAGGAATCCTCAGCTGGGTGGTCTGCACTGCTCGGGGTGTGGGGCTGAGGTGGCCTGGCCACTGATGGAGGAGTCTGGGAACAAAATTAACAAAGCCCCAAAGCCTTAAAGCACGGGGAGGGTTTTCAGCATAAAGCCCCAGATATGCACTGCTATAACAACAAAATGCATTTGTTACATAAAATCATTTTTCCTTCTCTTTAAACAGAGCAGGGGAAGGAAGGATTAAAATATAACCCAAATGGCTTAAAACATAGCTCATACTTCCAGGGCTCATTACTGGAATTATACATTTCATGTCTCACTGAGGAGTACGATAGATGGAATCTTTTCCTGCTTCCTGCAAAACAACATTTGCTTATTCAACTGCCTTTTAGCAATGGGTATAATCATAATCCCAAGTGACATATGCAGGGAGAGCAACTGACTACTCACCCTCTCTCCAGCACTTTATTTCTAGGGATGCTGTGTTTAATTAGCTCCACAGTAGTCAGAGGAGCAAACAGGTCACCTCTGTGTCAAATCTCCCAGTAGTCATCCTCCCTGTCACCACCCCCCTTGCCTTCATTTATTTGGACATTTTGCATACCAAAAGTAAGGTCATTAATGTCAGACAGCTTTTTTTTCCTCTGTGTGTGTTATGTTATGTTCCTGAATAACCACACTTTGGGAAAGGCAGTGAATTCCAGCAAAGGCACTTTGGAAAAGGGAGTGAATTCCAGCATGCAGAACCTTTATGGAGAGAACATGTCATACAAATTCTATATTCAAGCTGACACAACCAGAATCTTTTGAACAGATGATGGCACAAATGTTCCAGGACACCGAGGGCTAGGAACCAGTAGGAGGTTTACCTTTGTCTGGAATCCAAAATTTGTATTTACCCAAAGCCTTCCACTTTACCAACTCCTTTTCTGTTTTTTCCTTCTGCAGATGGACATCATCTTTGTCACATCCTCTCCTCTGACCCTGGACTCACATTCCAGCAGTGCCACGAGTCTGCACCAAAATCTACAGCCTCTAAAGCAGACCTGCCACAAATGTTGAGTCACAGGGAAGCACATCCAGAGGCAATTATGTGCAGAATTCTGTTCTTTGGTACTTGGCCTGAAACAGAGCAAGCAGGCAGGCAGAGCACAGGGACAGGATTACAAACAGGCTGTGCACAAGCCCCAGAGCTGATGACTTCTGTGGGAAGCAATCTGTAATCACTGGCACTGGGGCAGGGCCCAAGTGACTCCAGTCCAAGCTGGAATACAGCCAGGGTCACACATCCTTGCCTGTTACTACTGCCCAATTTTCCAATTTAGATTGCAATGCTCTTGGCAATCCTCTTGTACAGTGGGCACCCACCTGCAAAGCTCTGGCTGTTTTGAAGCCAGCTGGTACTCTTGACAGAAAAGTGATGTTTTGTAACACTTGCAAGTTCACCGGTGTCTTTTCCAGTTTCAGTATCCCTGATCACCTTTCAGACCATGATAGGCAGACCCCACACGTTACAGTTTTGCATGTAATGTCTGTAATCTCCCTACTAATATGTTACATAGGAGGCAAGTTGGGTAAATATTCATAAAACAGCTGAGAAAGGGATGCAAATATTTCCTTTTTTGAATGGCTTTTGAGGTTTGACAATCTTGGAAACGAACAGCCAACCTCAGCTGCTGGTACAGACAGATCTGCAGTGATCTCAAGGCAGCCCCACAATTTAATGCCAGCTGACTCCAGGCCCCACCTGTCTGTTTACCACTGAACCCTGCCCAGGCCAGAGCAAACATCACAGCTCCTGCAGTGCCTAATGTGCCTCATCTGGTAGGTTCTATCTGAAACCTTCCCACCAAGTCTAAGGGGAAAATCCTTCCCACATGATGCTATGACCTTTCTATATGCTGTTCAGTGAAGCATCTCCTGAAGAATTTCCTGGATGGGCTTTTGGGGTTTTTTGGTTTTGTTTTCCTATCAAGAAAGGTCAGTCCTCCTGCACTGGGTTAACTTATCATTTGAATCATTGTTTCCCATCTCTTTGAAGCTGTGTTTGTTCTACTGCCATAAAACTCACTCACACCTGAGCGTTTCACCATTAAATAAAACAGCAGCGATTTGTCTCACATTGTGACAAGAAGAAGCATGATGTTTCTTCCTGAGAAGGTTGAATATTAGAGCATGGTTGGTGGGGTCCTTGCCTGGGACAGAGCCAAGGCATGGTACAGCTGCTGGGGGCTCGTGGGGCTGCTGCTGCTCGTGCCCAGGTACCCCCAACCCTTGTATGGAAGAGAAATTATGAAATCAGGAACCCAGGCGCCCCTCTGTAATTCAAGATTCAGGGAAAGTAGAAGGTTTTAAAAGTGTTTAAGTCAGATAATGAACTTTCTGTGCAATCCTATAAGATACACAATGATGTCTTTGAAATATTACTGTTAGTGGTTTTTTTCCACATGCTTCCCGTTCACATGGGCTGATGCAATATGCACACGAAATGTACTGGCAAGTAGCAGGAAATATCCCTTTATGATCCTCCACAAGAGCTGCAAATCATTCCAGCTCAGGCTCAAATAGCCTTGATGCAGGGAAAACTCTAGAAAATTACTCTTTTTGCTCTGGTGGTCCCTGCTTTCTTAAGCAAAAGGACAGTCATGGCACATAATCATCACACCAGGAAAGATCCTTTGAAACAACAAGTCTGTGTTTCAACACTAACCAACAAGAATAACAATATTCACACAGAAGCCTTGGAGGTTTAATGGATTAGCCCAGGTGACACTGGGGTTGCAACTTTGGACTACTGTTAGTAGCCAAAGTATTTAATTTCAAATGTATGTATACAGTGTAAGAAGACAGCCAGTGCAATAAGGATGTGCTCATCTATAAAAGGATCTTCACAACACGAGGCTCAGAAAGTGACATGAACAAAGAATTATTTCAAACACTATCAGCTCTTTTGCTTCATTCCTAGTGGAAAGCAATTGTAGCAGTGACTCTCAAGGAGGCAAAGGCCAAACCCAACACATTCACATTTACAGGCACCTTGCCAAACTTTCTTAATGCCAGTGGTTGAAGTCGTGACATTTTTAAACATAAAATGCATATTGTTTACAGGCATAGTGAGGTCAAACAGTTTCAGTTTAATGCTTCTGAGCTTCAGCTACAACCAGAAACATTGCTCAGTATTTAAATCTTGCCATTCCTAACATTTTAGAGATGCTGTTTTACTTTATGTAAACTTCATGATATTTAAGCTTCCACTCTGCAAGTGATTCCCCACTTGGCAGGCCCATTAATAACAAGTATTTAAAAAAATTATTCCACTTCTTCCTGTTTTATTTGGAAACAGTGTAACAGGAAACATGGTTTTTTCTTTAAGGGGTGAAATTAAAAATAAGGCATGCATTGTATTAACCTGAATATGAACCTTTTCTTTCTTATTGTGGTGTGCTTGCATCTCAAGCTACAACTGTCACCAAAATCTGTGCAGTCATACTTCCCAAAGAGAAAGCCAAAAGCAGTAGGTTTAAAATCAAACCAGATAAATTTATGTATTTGCATTCAAATTACCTGAGAGATGAAGATTTATTTCAGAGGAGGAACAGGAACTGCAGAATTAGTTCTGCAGTGCAAACTGTCCTTCCAGCTCAGTTGAAATTATCATTTTATGGATTTTTTTTTCCCTGATTTTCAGGTAGGGGAAGTTTTGTACATGGGAGCCAAAGCTGAGCAATTGGCAGTCATTTGTCACTGTTGGCTGCCTTCAGAGGACCAACGTGGTGCAGCAGCCAAATCATTAAAGCAGGGCCCAAGATGCCAGTATTGTCTTCCTGGATGTTTCATAATGATGTGCACAGCACAGACACCTCTCACATCTGCCAGAACTCCCCAGGGTGCTGTGGTGAAGTCTGGTGCAGAAAGAGACACAACTAACTGGGCAGAGATGGCACAAGCACTCAGAGACAGGGGCTCTCACCCTCTGCCCTAACCCATAGCCAGCTAGGTAAAGAAAATATCAAATAGGGGCTGTGCAGTGGCAGGAAAATAAGCATTTGTTCTGGTCAGTAATTTATACAAGGTTCACATTTCATCTAGTTAGGGTCTGACTGTCTCCTTCTCTCACATTCATGTGAAATTATTTTATTTACTACTCAACTTATCCTAGAAAAGCATTTCTCTCATAACCCAAAGCCCTGCCACTTGGCCCTGATTGTTCAAGACTGGTTTAAATCACATTTTGATGACCTGTCCATGGTGTAGGAAAGGGCATAAGAGAAGTATTGGCACGGTGAGCTGTTGTGTGCTGTGTAACTGCCTTTAGGGCCCAGGAGCAGAAATGAATGGAGATGAAGAAGGGAGCAGTGACCTGCCCAGTACTTCTTCTCTGCTAGCAAATGGAATTGTTGTCCTGCATGCCTGCTCAGTGCCTCACAAACAACCCATGGGCCTGAGGCTGGGACTCCCAGCAGTGCTGAAATTTTAACAGAACAGAACAGAGGGTTTTAAATTCTTGCACTGAACCATCTCTAACAATCAGAGATGAAAGATAATAATGATTTCATAGAACCAGCTCTTCCAATCAGAGATGTTTCAAATACAGCTCCAGCTGAGATCCAGATCAGGGGACATGCATTTTATCTTCTTCACAGATGTGGTAATCAGAAACCACTGTGATCACATAGCCTGCCTTTCAAAACAAAAATTACCTGCTACTTATTCCCATATCAATGACAGCTACCCAAAACTTCGTGCCTTAAACAATAGTAATTTTCCAGTTAATTATTCACCTCAACATATCAGGGGGGGATAGAACACTGGCCAAGAAAGCTAAGATATTATATTCCAAAATATAATAATAGAAACATCTGAGAGATCTAAGCATTTGTTACAATGTTGTACTTTACCAAATGGAAAAGAGAGAATGCTTTTAAAAATGTATATTTCACTCTTTTAATTTTCTTTCCCTTTTAGGCTGACTTGTCTCAGCCCATTTGAACTGGAAAATTAATAGATGAATAAAGCTTGATGAGGCAAGGATTCCTGCAGAGACAAGGTGATTATGAAAAAAGTCAAGTGAAAAAAAAACCAGAATCAGAAGAGATTAAAGTAATTACTTCAACTCAACTGTCCAAATCATATTAAGGCCTGATCCTACAACTTCTCACTCGCAGTAGGTTTCTGTGCTTTTACACCACTTGGAGGCATGTAAAAGGTGGTGGATGGAGGCATTTAGAAGATTTCTTCTGCTATCCCCACGGTGGATATTTGGAAATGATAGTGAGAGAACCAGGAGCATCAGTACCACACTTAAACATCTTTATGTATAGGAAAAAACTTTAAAATTTTTGCAATTTAATTGTACTTCTTCAGTAATACTTCTAAGATACATATTTATTTATAAATATCAAACAAATGCTGTTTCTTTTTTTTTTTTCCACAATATACTACAAACAAGTTACTTTTGCCATGCCCATGTCATAGCAGATGGTGAGTATTAACATCCCTACACTTCTCACAGCAATAGTAAGCAAAGCCATGTGTACATCAAACTCTGGTTTACTTTAAATGAAATGAAAATTCTGTACAATCAATCTTCTACCCCTTTTTGAGCAGTGGAAAATATTAGCTTCCATCCAGTCATGTGAAGAATGCAGAGCTTTTGGGTTCTGAATTGTCAAAGGGTAAAAGAAGTGCAGTGAACTCCTTCACAGAGAACAAAAATTACCATTAGACAGAACTAACACTACGTCTGAACTCAAGGCAGCATCCCCAAAAGTTCAAGTAGGTGCCCTGAAATTCACTCTTACAGAGAACCAGAAATGCTAAGATTGCCCATAAGTTCTGGAAACATTCCTTTTTTCAAAAAATAGCCTGCTAATATGGCTTTTTAATATCAAGGGCTACTTGAGGCATTTGAATGATCTTTATACTTGGCATTTTATTAATGCAAAAGCTCTTGGAGGGATAGAAGTGTTTTGAAGTGGGGTGCTATTTTCATAAAATATAGATCCAGCTAATAGGTGTGGACAAATCTTTTTTCCTATTCGATACCAAACATTGTCATGGAGGTAAAAGCAGATGATACACTCAGACAAACTTTAATTCCCAACCAAAACCATGGCCCAAAGTGACAAACAGGGGCAACCATGATGATGCTGCAATGACTTCTGACAGGTTCCAGGAGGTGTCTGTGTTCCTCCCATAAATACACCATGGAACTTCACCAAAGGATTCTTGAAATAATGGGAAGATGATTTTTCTCACTGCAATACAGTATTTTTTCCTTAAGAAGGAGATTAAATAGTCTGAAATTTAAACAATTAAGAGGAATGGCTGCTTTCTCATCTTTAAGGTTTCAGTACATCATAGACATAATGGATATTAATCTTAGAGACTTAATTCTTATCTTGTTTACCACAAAAAAAAAAAAAAAAAAAATAGGTAACTTCACTTAAATACTTGGATTTCTACCAAGGATATCAAATTCATTTCCAGTTACCACCTTTGTAGGTCTCCAATTTCTTGCAGCATGTGAGATTGGACCCAAAACAAAAACATTATTCACCCAGTCCTGGAAGCAGAGCTGAATTTTGGATACCCAACTGTGCCATTCTATACAAATATGCCCTCTTGGGCTGCCACAAGCTTCTTGATGTGAGTCTCTTGTATGAAATATATACCTTCTATACATTTTTATCTGTATAAACCTCTCCCAAGGACTAGGGGCAGTTCATAAGCCAGGTATGTGCCAGTGTCCTGTGTCTAATTTGCCCAAATTAGACCTGGCAAGGCACAGCAGCTTGGCTGAAGTTTGGGTTCACTCCATGGGCTGCTCTGCTCTCGGCCACGCTGAGGAGACTGGCACACATGTCACACAGAAACCCTGCAAGGACCTTCTGCCACTCTTGCATCTGGCTGTGGAGGGGGACAGGGAGGTCACTGCTGAAAATATCCCAGAACAGGTTCCTGATGCCCACGGACGTGGGGAACGCTGCTCCAGGTACCAAACTGAATCCACATCAAATTTCACTGACACTTACAAATCTCCATCACTCTCCACACTGCACCTCCAGTGTAAATGTGGTTCAGTGTGTTTCTTGTCCCAAAAAAACAAACAGGGAAGTTTGGTAGAATCAGTCTATGACAGTTAACAGTTCAGAAGACTGCTAACATCAAAGGCCTTTGTACTTTTATTGGCCCAAGGAACAAAAGATTCCCTTTAAGTTTCATGGGAGCTCTGGGTTTTCAGTCCAAAGCTGAATTAAATTAGAAGTGATTGGGAGCTGTTACCATCTGTTGAGTGTGTGGTGGCTCATGCAATATGAGTTAATATACTTTAGCAGACAGATGGGCAGAAATGTGCAGGCCTTAGTCATTCAACACCCTTGTTAGCAATGTGAACAGAGAGATCAGGAACATGGACTGCAGAGGAGGGGAGTTCTTTCTTTTCCCATGATAAAGCCCCCTCCATCATGTTCTTGGCCTTTTCCAAGGATGTTTCTACAACTGCTTCCTCTGTTATATATTTGGTGTGGTTGAGAAAAGCATTGTTCTTCCCAGGTGCTGCCAATCTTGATCTTTCTCTTGCTCTAAAATAAAATTTTAAAAAAGAACCAAACCAAGCCACATTTCTGTTCATGACTTCAGGTGTTAAAACCCACACAATTTTTTTCACGGACTGAATGTCACAGCAGTTAAATGCTGATGTGGAAAAAGTGATTTATTGCCATAAATCAGATCAATTATGATTTAATACTCTGCTTTTCTTCTTTCCTCCTGCCCATCACAGGATTCCAGGCATAGTCACTGATTTTCCCACAATATAAAGAAACTCCAATCAGTACTGATGAGGAAACTGTTGTTTAATGGACAACTGCACTGAAAATTAGTATATTTCTTGTTAAGGCTGCTTCATCGTTAGGAATATTATCTATCTTACCAGAAAAATCCCTTTCCTGTGCTACTTCAGCTGATGAAAATGAACTGTTTTAAGCAAGAAGAGAGGAAAAGAGAACAGAGAACTGCAGGAGGATTACAGAGGCACCAGTGCAGGTCTGTAGTTAATTCCACTACTGTGTTCTCCTTCCCTCTCTGTGCCTCAGTTTCCCCACTGCTATTGGCAACCCTTCCTCCACACCAGCCACCAGCAATCTCCCAGAGCCAATTCCATATCTTTTGGCTTTCCAAATACCTCTTCAGTTACTTATATTTAATCATGCCTCAAATTAGACAACAAGATTTTGGAGGAAGGGGATTACCTTTCAATCTTCAAATCATTTACTACATTTGTGGAAGCATGCATAGCTTCATAAAAAATTCAACATCAGAGAAGCATCAAGATTGTGAGATCAGTCACTCAGCATTACAGAATGTCAGTATAAAGGCTTCACATCTTTTGCATAACTGCATTTTTTCATCAAGTCCAGCTGTCATGGACTCTGTGTCTGTACTTTAGGACCAGAAAATCTGGTCTTTTCCTGTAATTCCTTTCCATCCCTTATCCTAAAAATGTGCACAGTAGGTGTACCAAAACCCAAACACAAGAGTAATTGAAAGCTTCAGCACTATGCACAAACAAGGGCACAGCTTCAGCAGTTCCTTACAAAATTGTCACGTGGCAATTGGCTCTGTATTTGTGACCAAAACCACTCTCAATGAAGTGAAATCAGAAGAAAATACGCCACTAGACCTTTAAACTGGAGTTACAGAACCTTGCAATGTGTCTGAAATAAAACATTTCTTTCATTGCAATTTTGAAATAACTAAAGCATAAAGCATATATTGTCTACCAGCCCAGCAAGGTAACACAAAATAATATCTAAGTTTTAAAAAACAACAGAAAACCCTGACATAATGGTCTTACAGCAACTCTGAAGGCTCCTGCTTTCTGGGAAGTGGGCAACAGAAAGCAGAAAATGAGGATGAGCTGCAGTAGGACAGGGTGCAGGGGCTGGCTGAGCAGCTTTCAAAGGCAGAGCTTTATAGAGAATAGAGCATCTCTGCACATGTTCAAGACAGTGCAACATGAAATAGCACTCATGCAGGTGACAGATGAATGAGCTAATGTCCCCTCGTGGTGCTCAGAGCTCATGAACTAACCATCTTCCATCTGAAATCTAAAACAAAAGCACAGGCTGGTTGTGCTCTTTAATCTCAGCAGTACTTGTCTCTAAAGGAAAGCTTTAGCCCATAAAGCTCAAGCCAGATCCCACTCGGAGTAATTATATTCTGCCCACAGTAATTATGTTCCCTTTGCAGTTTCACATGGAATAATGTCCTCCCACTTGCTGCACCGAGCTGTTTCCTTGCTGTACAGTTGCTGTGAGCACCTGAGGATTTGCTGGAGGGGGAGAGGTAACCTGGGGCCAGGGAGAGCTGCTGTGTGTGCATGGGACCAAAGCCTGACCCTGCTGAGTGTCCCAGAGCCTGCACTGGGGCAGGACACAGGCTGGAGCAAGGGTTGTGGCTCCTGAGCCCACAGGAGGTCTTCATTCCAGATAACTCAACTTATCAGTCTTCATTCCAGATAACTCAAGTTATCAATATCTCACCAAGTGCTGAGGGATCTCAAAAAGAGAAAGGCACCCCATGCAAAGTGCCAGGAGGGCAGCAGTTCTGGCTAGATGCAGCAGCAGATTCCTGTGTTGTACAGAGGAATGAGAGACACTGCACTAAATCTACAGAAAGCTTGAAAGCACACCAAAAGAGCAGTGCCTTCTCTGTTCTTGATGGGGGGTTCCATTGTCATTAGAGGTTTGGAGCAGCAGCAGTTGAAATTAATGGATGTTTTTCTATGGATTTCAGAGCACCCTTAAGCACTGTCATTCTACCTCATGAATTTAGTAGTCTGAAAAAGCCCCAGCTAAAGCATGGCATCAACATGAAATTCAGAAAGTGCATTAAACATAAATTTGATGTTTTAAAGGATGTTAGCATTCTGCTTCAGCAGAAATGGAATCCAGTGGAAGCTGACTGCCTGGGCACTACGAGTATGGGTTAATAGATCTGTGTGTGCAACTAGCAACAACTTTGTTTTCCACAAAGGAAAAACAGCAGCTGTTCTTCTGCAGACATTTCCTGGGTAAGGAGGTCTTTAGATGTCATAAAGAGAGAGAAGAAATCTTTCACTCAGAAAATGGTCAGGTATGTGTAATAAGGACTCCCTGAATATCACTTTGTAAAATGCAGCAACGCCTGGCCTCTTGCAAAGTAACACATGAGTTCCTTCCAGTGCTTTTCTGAACAGCACCTGCACACAAATCACACAGAGGATCCACATTTTAAGGACACCCTGAATGTGTGATCCACATCCCATCAGCTCCCTCACTATTACAGCTAACTCAGCAGCTCTGTCCTCCTGCTTTTCATGTTCCTCAGCAGCTTATGTCAATGCACTCACAGATTTCTACCTTGCTTTTACAACTCTGATTGTTGCTTTGAGCCCTGTCTGTCTAACTACTAGCTACTCATAGGAAAGGAAGTGCTCTGTATTTTCTTTAATTAAGCACTGAAATATTTTGATCTATCCTCTAAAAGCACTACAGAACTTCTCCTAACATTATGCAGATAAATATATATAACAACCTTGAATTTCCTTGCTCTGTTCATTAGGTTCAGCAAGCTATATCTTTCCAATTGTAATATCTTTTTTTGCTCCTGTTTTTTCAGTGCTTGCTGCAAGCTGGGGTGTTTTTTAAAATACTCAGTGTGTAATGAGCCTGGGTTCAGTGGGGCCCAAGTATTCTGACCTAACCCCATGGTTTAGCACCACCTAGGTCTAAGTAGCCTTCATGTGTGTATTCAGTACACCAACAAAAGTTTTCAGCAGCTTTTGTCCCGAGATATTTTTGCTGCTGATGAACAGAGGTCTGCATCTGTCTATTGTGCTGATGGGATCCAAGAATAAAGTCTCATTTTAGTAGCTCAAGATAAAAAGACAGAAATCAGCCAAAGCTGAGTAAGAAGCTGAGTAGATGATATAAGAAAAAAAAGAGATTCAAAAAGGAAAAATCACATGAATCAGATCTATTTATTATTTCAGCAGCTGTCTGCAATTTACCACCATGAATAAAAACTCAATCACAAAATCTAAGGAGTCAAGATTTTTTATTTAATAGTACCTATCACAAGGTGCTGAATATTATTCTATCACAATTAATAGCTCTTATAAGACATTATAAAGTCCCTCTGTAGACATTGACCATTCTGGCTACAGAGGAGCAGTGGAATTCAAAGATAATGTTGATGTAATGATAATACATTATATCAATACATAGATGAATACATCTAAATGAACCACGCCCAATCTTCATAAGGAAGGAAAATGTTTGGTTTGGTTTTTGGGTTTTTTGTCAGGGGCAGCATCCTGATGAAACTCCAGCATCAGAGTAAACTGGGAAATGAGAGACAAACCATGATAAAGTACAAAGAGTATGATTTGACAAATTGTTTTCTTTCTGCAGGGAAAAGCAGACCAAATTAACACAACTCCTGGTGTGGTCTGCTTTTCAAACTGATGGCTTCAGCATGTAAACAAGTCACAGCAGAGGGAAAACACAGCACTTTTATTGTGAGACAATGGCCACTAGTTATTCTTCATCCCTTGTTTTTCTCCTTTTGAACTTCTTTATCTAAATCACAAACTGGCTTCTTCCCTTTTTCCTATTTCTTGTATTGCTGCTTTTTCAAGGCTATTAATATTCAGAGTAGTTGATCTGCTCTTCTGTCTTGCAGTGGGAGTTCAACAGTGGCTGCTGGGCCACGCTCCTGCTGCCTTTTTTATAAACTGCACACTGCTCAAAATTCACATCTCCCATGGTGACCTCCCACAGCAGTCAAAAACCTGTATTAAACTGGGCTATTTGCCATTCTAAGTTTTCCACATGTCTTCAGCCAGCACTTCTTACAGATTCCTGTGATGTGCCAGTGGCAGGCAGGGAGCTGACCTGTTCCTCTCCTTCTTCAAGTGTTTTAAATGAGGATCTTTGTCCAGGGGCACCAGTGGTCCTGGAGGTGCAGGAGCCTCCTCATTGCCTGGCTCTGTTTCTCTGCAGGGTTTCTGCCTGAGCCTCGAAGATGAGTCTTAGTGCCCATAAGCTGATGGGCACTCATCAGCTAATAGAATTTGAAGACAGAATATACATGTATGCCTGAAATACATTGTGAATATAATCTCCATATAAGCCTCTTACAGCTTTCAGCATCTGTTCTGTTGCCTGACACTTTCCCCAATGCTGTGTGCTTCCCCAATAAATCCCTGACTTGGTTATTAATGTAGAAGTGAAACTGATGTCTTTCAGTGCTGGTTGTGTGCTTTAAAAGGGTGCTCATACAAAGGCATGTTATTTTGTATTTTAAGACCACTTGTTTACCAAGAGGATTTGGTGGTTTTCCCTTACCTGAGAACAGAAACCCATCCCTTTTCCTCACTGCAGTAATTTTTGCTACTGTAAAGTGCTCCCAAGAAAATCCTGACCTCACCCAGCACACAGAAAAATTACATTGACTCCAGCATGGTCAGGGTTTCAGGTGTGCTCTCCAGATTATTTGTGACATAACTGTTTTGCAGGCAGAAATTGGATAAGCATCCATGTTGGATAAGCATTAACCACATTAGTTATGTTTGCAATCATATTAATTCTTATAAAAGAGACATGGTGTCAACAAAAAATTACCTGTTTGTGAAAAAGGAGCAAAGGACATGATTCAGAAAATCCCCTTCCCAGCAGAAGATTTTTCTTTGCTGGTTATTTACATTTAGGGACTGCTGCCAATGCACACAGACCTCCTTACAGGGCATTTTTTGACTGATTTTTTAAATTCCCTGATGTCCAGAGAAGGGATTTTTAAAGCAGCTATTTTGCAACAGGTTTCTTCTTTGCCTTCCTTGATGGGTAGGACATTCCTTCTGGTGTCTTTTGTCTTTCTACTTTTGAAAGTGATGGCACGATACCAAATGTGTCTTTCCCCACAGCTGCACATTAAAGTACTTAACGTAAATGTTGTTTAAAGTTGTGACAAAAAAAAAATTAACGTATGAAAGTCATAAAAGCTTTTCCTGAAGGTTTCACTATCAGAAAGGTCTCCCAGCTGAATCCCATCATCTCTGGAAACAGAGCAAGCAAGATGAAGCCAACACCTTTGGGAACAGATTTGGGGTTGTGCCTTTCCCCTTGGCCCCTGGTTCAGTCATTGCACTCCTGTGTTTCCCAGCATTTCAGCTGTTTCCCAGCTCTGTCAATGCCATGGAAGTATACCTACAGCACTGCAGACACACTGGTGTCTGCCCAGCTTCAGCTCTTTGAAGAGATGGAAGGTAATTTTAACCAAAAAGAAATTGATTTAGTGTTTATTGAGCTGCAGGTTTACAGGAAGCCAGATGTCTGCACTAATACATCTGTAGACCTCTCATGTGGCTCGCCTGCTTTGGCCACAAACGCCCACAGCTGCCCAGGGATGGCCTGGCACTGCAGGAGTCAGTCCCACTGAGGTTCCTGTGCAGCCCCTCCAGCCCCTCCTGAGCCCTTGCACGAGTGTGATTGTGGTCAGACCACTCATGAACTTTGAGCCAAAAATTCCGTGGGATTTAAGCAGGTTTCCACACTCACAGAAACTAAAGAGGGGTAAAATACCTCGTTCTCTTTGAGCTCAGTCACTGGTAACCACTTAGGGCTTAAGAAGAATCTTTCCCTCCAAGCCAGTTTATGCTGTAAGATATTTTATCATGAGCTTCCCTGACATACATGGGGATGGCAACCTCTGGAGGAGGGATTACAAACTCACTACACCTTCAAGTGTGACCTAATATGACAATTCCAACATTTCTATCAAATATTGAGTGGTGCAGAGCATGAAAAGTGTACAATTACCTCTCTTCTAGTCATTTATTCTTTCTAACGTATGCTGGGGATAATGAATACTTTAGTGTCTGTTTATAATAGTTAAATGTTCTACAATAATGCCCCTCACTAAGAAAACATAATTTAACTATGTAAGAGATTAAAAATAACTAGAGAAATATTGTGACAGATGGTGCTGTTCATGCTGCCTTAACATTTGGGCATGTTCTGTCTAATGTTTCTTTCATTCTCCTGATTCAGAACAGAAAATCCAATTAAATTAAGCATGTTGTAGCATTTCTGACATTTTTTTTCTTGTGTTGTTCCTTCATTTGCTGATGAAATCAGTCTGAATTTAATGCTCAGTTTAGATGAGGAATACAAGGCCAAGGGAGTAATTTACTCTGAGCAGACATTATGAAGATTTTTCTGCCACACACTGAACTGCTGCACAGGGCCAGCACGTACTTCAGGCTCTGTGATTTCTCAGCCCTCTACCTCTTGAGGAAATGCAGTGAGTTGTGCTAAATATGTGATGATTTCACCTGGGGAATATAACTAAAATTTCCCAAGGGGATAGGGAGCTACATGACACTGGATTTACCTAATATTTTCCTGTGGTTTTCCCCATTCTGGAGGTCTTATGCCTGCCTCTTTGGAAGGTACAGGAGAGATGCCTGTTCCCCAATTTCTGTTCAAGCTGAGTTAAGCACAGTCAGACTCAGGTGTACCATCCTCTATGTTTTGACCACATCTGTCACAGGTTTTTAACTGCTGTGAACTTTAAATACTTCCATCAGCTTTAAAATATTGCCTTCTCTTTTTCTCTTTTCCAAACAATTTTGTGTTTCTGGTGGAGGAAGGAGGGCATATCCCAAAGCTCCATATCAGTGTGCTACAGCTCTCATTGTTTGTGCATCCAGACACAGTCTCTCCCTCTCAGAATGTCTCTGTTTCACAGGAGTGAGGCTCCATCAGAGAAGCACCAAAGGTTGGAAGGACACTGATGCCTGAAGTTTTATCTCTCCTGTGTTTCAGGCTCTGTGCTGCCCAGGGTGCAGCTCGGAGCTCACACTCAGGGTCACTCAGCTCTGAGCTCACACTCCGGGTCACTCAGCTCTCTGCACACAGCAGGGACACAAAACAAATCCTTTCCTGATGCACACCAAGGACAATGGGCACAAGTGTTCAGCCCACAAGCACACACAAGGGAGGGTTGAAGAGAGATTTGGCAGCACTGAGTTTCTACAGCACGAGAGGTTAATGATTTTTGGATAATGAAAGGAATGATGAGGCTAATGAAAGGAAGAGTGATACATGAGCAGAGAGTCATGAAAGAAGAGGCAGGAACAAAGGATCACAGGGCTATGGGGTGTCTCATAGGAGTCTAGGGATGTTAGCCATCCTCCCTTCCTGCAGGGAAATGGCACACAATCACAGAACTGTGAATTCTTCTGGCTGCCAGGCCACACTGTTAAGTCATATTTAACTTGCCACGAACACAAACCCCCAAGGTCTGCAGGGGGAAGACAAGAATTTATCTCTGCCCTGAACTAGAGAGAAGTCCTCAGCACTGTACCTGCAGAAATCCCAAATTCCTCTCTCACTCAGGCAGAGCTGCAGCCAAAAGAGCTTCTGACACTCCGTTCTGCCTGTGAATTTTCAATTAATACCAGATCAGAGCGAATTCTCAGCTGGGCTGCAGAGCTGAAGCCCCTGTTTATCCTTGCTGCTCCTCTGCCCTGGCTGTCCATCAGCAGCCACTGCCTGCCTGGCCCAGGGAGCACTCCTGGGGCAAGGGCAGGCATCTCTTCTTGTGCTCTGGACAGCACTTGAGACACAGAGCTTGAGAGCTGGAAACTCGGAACAGCCCCCATTCTGCCAAAGGCTTTTCAGTTTGCTGTACTATTGACAACAGCTGAAAAACATTTCTCACTCCATATATGTGTCCTTTCCTTCTCCTCTCCTGCACCTCTGGCTTCAGGAGCAAAGAGAGTGTGACTGGCACCCTAACATCTGCTCTTTGATCAATCACCTTTCTGGGCAGTGTGGCTTTGGGGAAGTGTCTCACCCAGCCACTCACACATTTTCCTGAATAAAAGCTTCAGCCTGAGAGAGTATTTTGCATAAGCAGAATTAATCAGCTTGGTCCTGCTCTCGTGGTCATGGGGAGCTAAGCTCTTGCACAGATTTCATGCACTGTGCAGAAGCTTCATTATGAAAAAAACAATGAGAGGCAGCACATAGCTAAAACTCCTTTAAAGAAGCAAATGTTAGAGAGCATATAAGCAGCAGTACCTCCCAGTAACTGCTGTGCATGCTGCCAAACATTATTTTCCAAAATCAGACCATTCCTTCTCTGAGTCTTTTGCTTTTAGGGGTCCATTGTATTTCTCAACCATATTTCCCAATGGCTTTATGTGCCAAACTAGTCAGCATCAATGATGTCAAGCTCCCCATGAAGGAGTTCTAGGATTCTGCAAAATGCCAAGGATTTTCTGGCAACCAAAAGTAACCAGGTATGGGGGCCTGGGAGGAAGGGATATTTTCACTGAAAATCCAGTCAGGAGTATAGCTGTCCTGTTTTTTAATGGGCTTTCCTTTGTTGTTGCTCAGATGTTTTGAAATCTGAAGCTTAATTATTACAAATACTGATGCAGTGCACACCTCTGTGACAAACAATTGTCAAAGCCATGGGCTGCTGTTGCCAATTTATTCAAAACATCAGGTGAAATAGACCCTCACATGTCTGAGTGCTTGTCTCTTTGAAAAGGGTTCTTAAAAAAACAGATGTCAGGTTTGTGGTGAGTCTCATTATTTACTCGGGGCTACAACATCTGAAGGTAGATTTTGTATCTGGCTGCTGTCACAGAGAGTGAAGTCAAAACATCCTGCTCTAGCTTCTGTTTACATTCTGCAACCAGCTCCCCAACCCAGCGTGCAACTTGAAACACAGCTAAAACCTGCTTAAATATCTGCTCCCTGACATGCTGCTCTTTGTCTGGGACTGACCATAGCAGTGATCTTAACTGACAGAAAGAACACCGGCATCAGGTTTGCAAACAATGCTCAAAAAGCAGGAGGAAATACTTCTTTAGGAAACAAACGTACGTGGAAAATTTGCCAACCAATGCTTCAACCACTACCACGGGGGTTCTGCAAGAAGGCATCTCTAATTTCACTCAGAGCTGCTGTTTGGGGAAAAAAGTCAGGTAGGGAGGAACTGAGCCTTGTCTGGCACACACTGAGCATGGGGGGGATTGTTGGGAGGGGTGAGGCAGCTCGTAACTGGAGCAAGGACTACAGCTGAGGTGTGCTGCAAAAAAAGCCCCTCAAAGTGCTCTCCTGTGCTCTCTGGGGGGTGCTCCAGCATTCTGAAGGAGAATTTTTCCCTGGTGAGCTGGTGCTTTCCTGTGGCCAGTGCTGGCCTCTGCCTGTCCCTGCCTGGGGCCCTTGGAGCTGCTCCTGGGAGGCAGCCGGGTGTCACCCTCAACTCCATCGGGAAACCAAGGAGGAATCTGATATTCCAAAGTGACCACACGAGATCAATTCACTGTCCTTTCTAATATAAAGCTCAGTAGCCAGTTATGACTTGATCTGCAGGCTTCTAACACATCAAGGAGCTGGGAGAGCACACTGCTGCTCGCCCAGAGCACAGAGCTGCCCAGCAAAGCAGAGGTTTCTGTGCTGGCAGCCACATTCCCTCAGCTGCTCCCACAACATTCCAGAACAAAGGCACTGAGAGGGTTTGATCCTGCCAAGTGCCAGACAGAAGGGGAATGAGGGGTAGGGACAGGCAGATCCTGCCCTTGAACACACCAAAGGGGTTGTTCATTCAGCAGATTTTTCACTCCCACCTTTCTCTCTCACCTGCAGGGGACTGATGCTCTCTCTCACTCCCACTTCAGATAACTCTGTGAGTGACCTGATCTCATCCTGAGGACTGCTTTTCCAGTGGATAAGATGCAAACGAAGGATTTATTTTAAAGGGAGACAAAACCACGCATGTTCTATTCTGCAAAATGCTCTTCCCATGGAAATTAAAGGCTGTATTATTTGGACAAAGATTACCCATTTTTTCCCTTTAAAAATGTAAGACTGGAACTGGGATTCTGCTACAAAACATTATTCCTGGTGAGAGCAAGTTCCAGTGGGAAATGCAGTCCTTCATGTTTGTAATTTAGGGACGATGTTGGTCTTTACTGTGCCACAAGGAGTGACACTTCAGAGAACAGAGTGAAATTTGTATGTAATATTGATATCTAGTTGCTTCTCATCTCAGTCTTTGTTCCTGATGTAACATTTGCATGAAAGCCCACTGCTAACTTATTTAGCATTTTGGCCTCATAAAGAAACTGTGTTTCCCATTAAAATGCTACTACATTTTCTTTCCAGCCTGATCATTCTCTGGTTTATTGTGCTCAGCCTCCCGTGATGAGTGTGTCCTCTTTAGCACAATGTGCAACCAGTAATTTTAAAGTACAAAGATCACTTCAGCTGACTTATCCTTGAAATGAATAAAAGCTTTGTTCTTGTGCCTCGGAACTTTTTTTAAATGCTTATGTGCATGTCTAAATGTTTCCAGTATCACAGCATCCTGGTTTTATGTTCCATGCAACAATTTTAATTGGAGTAGGCTTTATGTTCAATTCTGAAATTATGATGTTGGAGGATAATAACATCGACATTATCATTTCATTATCCAGCTTAATTTCTTAAAAATAATGAGTTTGAATTTTTGTAACAAATGAGTTCTCTGGGGGCTCACTTTGAGTATTCACGAAGTGAGCAGATATGTTAGTCACATTTAACAAAAGGGAAATCACTAATGAAAGTGGAGGGGGGACACTGTGCTAAGCCAAAGCTACATCCACACAGTCTTCCTGATATTTCAAATCCATTTCCATCACATTACTTAGTTTCTGCTCCACAAAGTCAATGCCAGCTGCTGACATTAACTGTAAAACCTAAAATACTGTTCCCTGGCTTGCTCCAATGTATATCCAGTCATGGATGGAAAAGGAGCAAAGAAAAAAGACAAGATTTTCAGCCACTTCAAATGATTCCTTGTTGGAAGTCCCCAGGGGTTCACAGGATGTCTCTGCAGAAAGGTTAGTGCCATGTTATAGGAAACATGGAAATCCATGTTAACTAACCCAATACCATTTGCACAGACAAGCTATTATTCAACTCTAGGCTTAAAAAAAAAAAAATATCTTCTCATGCCTGTGTGGCTCCTTGATTCCTATCAGTAAGTAAAAGTGCTCATTATCTGGAGTGTCTAGACACCATGTTAAAAATCTAGCACTATGAGATCAGCATATGTTGAATAAAATTATTTTAGAGTTCATGGAAGCTTGCAGACAGCTGGAGCATCCTCAGACAGAAGATGGGAAAGAATTCCATTGTATTCTTGCCCACTGTGCATAGGACAAGAACAATGAACTTAGAATGCTATGGAAAAAAATTAAGTTAAACATAAGAAAAATGTTGTAATGCTAAGAATATCAAGAATGGAATTAGACTGTAAGGTTAGAGCCTGACATCATTTTAGGTTTTTAAGATCAGCTTAGAATGATAAATTACTCTTGACAATTCTTTAGGTATAGTTCATTCTGCCTGAGGGAGAAGAGATGGACTCAGTGATTTCTCAAGGTCTCTAGGAGAGTTTTATGTCCATCATCCTCTCTGGGTGATTCCACAAAACAGATACCACAAGGAACTTAAGCTGAACTGATGTATGTCACTACCAAATCCACCCCAATCTGCCCTCTGCAGTCCCTCTAACAGGTAGGTTTGGGCAGAGCAGCCCTAAACAAAAACAGACCCTTAGACTGACCTGTGTCAGAGAGCTGCTAGTGAATCATCACTTTTGGTGCTAAATTGATGTTTATGAAAACGTGTCTCTACACACTGTAGAGGAAACACTGTCCTGAGTCACACCCAGCTACCAACCTGGGGTCACTGGCTAACACCCAAATATCACACAGTCGACCAAATTTTCTTTTCAGGCTTTTCTCAAAGGTCACATCACCACGAACTCCCCACAGCTCGTTAGAGAGCACGGGGTTGTTGCAGCTCCCAGAGTGCGAATGTCTGCTGGCCCTTCAGAAAGAAAAGGATGGGCTCTGCCCCAGCTCCCCCTGGGAACAGTGGGGGAGCCTGATCTGCACACATTTAACCAGCCCATCTTCACTGCACACCCTGCTCTGGAAAGCAGCAGAGCCCAGAGCTGGGGCACAGAGGCTTTTTCGTGCAAGGGTTGTTGCTGACAACACAAGAACAGTAAATTAGAGACAGGAGTGGAGCAAGACTTTAGGGCCCCCATGGCACAATCTTAAAAGCATTTAATATTCTGAGTTATTTCACTTTCTACTGAAGCCACATGCCATTTATAATACAGACAAAGCAATATCCAGAAAACAAATTAGGTGCAATTTTCATGCTAATTATGCTGCATTCATTTATCCTTTTGTCATATTTATTTTTATATTGCGCCTTTAAAACATAAAAGGACAACAATATTAAACCACACAAATTAAATTTTAACATTGTTTTGCCTTCTGCATTCCTTCTATTTTGCATAATAATTCCCAGGTGACATTTTATCTTGTCTTCTCACTTATATTCACAGATGACAGAGTTATTTATTCGCTTGGCCAAAGCCCGGGGGATTCTTTTCAATCCTTGCACAACAAAACCTTGAATGGGAGGTGCAAGTGTTTTGAGCAAGGGCAGGAGGAGAAATTAGAAGGTCTAATATCCTTTCATTTGTGACTGTGCAAACCAGGGGTAATATAAATGAAGTTAAGGAATTCACCAGTTTTACAGTGATGTATGTGCCTGTGAAGAGTTGGATTGATCACCAGCATTGATACATTATGTCACCAGTTGATCAACCAATTCTTTCTCATTGCTCTTACGTTTTTCTGAGGCAACTTAAATTGTAGATTAAATCCACTGACCTGGCCTGGAGTGAGAATGTGGTTGCAGCTATTTGCAGCTATTTTAAAAGCATGTTTCATAAAGGGGCCCAAGTTGAAAATGTTGTAATTTATTTATCAATCTTCTTTAATATTTCAGGCAGTTGTGATGATCATTTTTTATTTATTTATGTATTTCAGGGTTTATTAAATATGCCCATCATCCTCTCTGGGTGATTCTACAAAAGTCATATCACAAGGAATTTGAGCTGAACTGATGTAAACCAAATCTTTCCCACTCTGTCCCAGGAACACCATGTAGTGCTCCTGTGAAACCACAACATTCAGAACCTATCTGGGAGCAGGGAAATAACATTTTATACGTAAGAGCTCTCATGGATCACTTACCCAGGACTCAAAAAACTTCAGTCTCTTGGATTACATTTCCCAAAGGATCTTTCTAGCAGTGAAGATCAGCAGGATGGGGAGACTTCTACTCTGGAAACAACACAGGTAATTGATCCCCATCCACAATGATGCTGAAAAAGTGCTGAGACTCAGCTTATATCCTGCTTGCATCTAAGAATAAATCTTGGCTTCATCTCATAAAGGACAACCATAATGCAAGGGGTTATGTCAGTGTATTTTCTGTTTATCCTATAATCTATTTCCTGCAAAAGTGATATCAAATTGAGAATCTACCATTATTCCTATTTCGATGGACTGGTGCTGCATCTGCTCTCACAACTGCAACTTCTGCTACTGTTTTCCTGAATACAGTTCTTTAGACACACGTGCTGAAAATTCAGTAGTCACAGAAATTAGTCCAATTAGACTAGATTAAAATTACACTCCCAAAATTATTGCCGAGCCAAAGTTTGATGCAAATTTCTATTTGTTTTTTATAAGCCCAATCTCAGCAGCACAATTTTCACATCTGTTCACGTCAGGAAAGCAATTCTGGTAGCACATCCCTCCCTGACTCTGAAAGCAAGCTGCTTGAGACACAGCCTAACCCCCAGCAGATCCAGGCAAGCCATGAAGAGGGAGGAATTCCAGGCAATGTCAAAGGTTCACCCAGCAAAGCCAAATGAGCAGAGCCCATGACATGCCCCATATTTTAGCTAACCACACGTCTCACAGCAGTTTGAAATAGCACAGAAGACAGCTGGCAGGGATCAAATGGGGACTTGCTCATCTAACCAGCCAGCTACAGACAGATGTTGTGCATGAAACAGGAACCCTTGCCACTGACACGTCTCACATGCCAGACAGTGGGGCAAAGTGACTCAACCTGACACCAAGAGGAAATTGTGTGTGACATGTCCTTCATTTCAATGAGCAACATGTCACTTCTGGCCCAACTTTTCATCTCAAGCATCAAATGCTATGTGACAGGACTTGCATGTGATTTCTGGGGTGCTAAAAGTTTGCTTATATACACATAACCACAACAAGTATAAGAAAAGGCACAGTGACTATGCAGCAGGAAAACAGAATTCCTGCACTTAAGTTTATCATTGGAATCCCTTATCAAGACTTTCAATTTTTTGATTTATTAATCCATGTTCAAATAATGCTTCTTATAACTGCTGCCACAAGCATTAAAAATCTTATTCTAGGGATGTAATTGCCAATTATTAATTCCTTCTTACAAATCACTGGTTTGCTTCCAGCAGTGCTGTTTCTAACTGACTGGACTGAAACATGATTCTACATGAATGGGAACATAAGAGAGAATGAGAAACTGTGTGAGAAGTGAGCCTGGGGACTGGGCAGGTATATGGCTGTGACAACACAAGATTTAGAAGTCTACCCTGGTTCTTTGTCAGGTGCTTCTGAACAGCAGTGCTGGCTCAACTACCTGATTACACATTGAGGTTTCTTTTCCAAAATCAAGCCCCCAAATCTGTTAGGGAATTGGTATTTCATAGTGATGACAAAATCATACAGCTCAGAGACAGATGGAAGTGTTTCATAAGGTCTTTCACAATGTAATTTCTCCAAGTGAAGACTCACCATGGGCAAAGTTATAATGATGAGAATGAAAACAGAATCCCTGTGTCACTATAGGGATTGGGATAGATGATATAGATATAGATA
>WAAE01007641.1:0-15434 GCA_013400495.1 Nicator chloris
CTTTTTCTTCTTCTTCTTCTTTTATAGCAAAACTTTAACTTAGATTTTTAGAAAGAGTATATAGGCATTCAAGGATGTAAAGAAACCCTTCTACTGCTAAAAACCAGAGGTGATAATTTAAAAGTTATGCAAACCTATATTTCCTAATGGCTACATGTCATGTGGCATAACATAAGTGTTTTCAACCTCTCTACCTGTGAACACTTAGAAAAATCAAGCAAAAATTTTTGAGGGTAAATGTGGACAATTACAATGTATGAGGTCCTCTGCAACTACTCTCATTGAGAAGTAAAGGAGTTTTGGAGAGCTATGGTTTAGTACTTCTTCAAGGACTAGTGAAAAATATAAAACCAGAGGCTTAATGAGCTTTATTTAAGCATTTAATGTTTGCACTTTTCTTCATTCATCAATGACTTGTCTTCATTTCTATAACTTTTCCTGGTAAAAAGTCCTTCAGTTACCAGCTCTTTTTTTTTTTTTTTTTTTTTTTTTTTTTNTTTTTTTTTTTTTTTTTTTTTTTTTTTTGTCTAAACCCAGAATATTTACAATTTCTTGAAATACCTACCTCACATAATGAAACCACATATCTACTCTTCTATGTAAAAAAGGGTTTTTTGGCTGAAGAAAAGTACAAATGTGGACAGAATGCACATCAGGAAGCAGTTAAAGAAGTCTATAATCTGCTGCTTGAATAATTTTTATTTTTTTTTAAAAAAGATCCAATTGCTTTGAGGGGCTTAATTAATCTTCAACTATAGCCTTGGTTATCTTCTTCATCTCTTGTTTTACAGGAACATTTTGACAGCTACGTCTGGGACAATTTGGAGCTTTCTTCCCAGCATATACAGTTAGATAATTCTCAGCAATAATACAGTTAAAGTGTATCCTTTAATGTTCATTATTATGTACATCAAATTTTGTGACACAAAACTATTAACACAGCTTTAAGTCAGAGATGCCTAAATGTCAAAGACTATTTCATTAAATATTTTAAACGCTTAATAATTAAGAGATTTAAAGAGAAAAAAAAGCCCCAACTTTATCTAGTAAATGTTTGTGTTTCTATCATAAAATCATAGAATTGTTTAATTTGGAAAAAATACTTAAGACTTGTTGCAGTGGACAATTCCATGTCAATGGAATTACTGCTAAATAGTTCCTCCCTCCCCTGACTTTCCCCTCTCCTACAATGTAGTTTGCGCCAATATGTCAATCTCTCCCTCCCCTCCCCTTCTTCCAGCTTCTTCTATGTCAGTCTTGTTCTGCCATGCCCATTGCCCTTGTTTGGTGTTCCCATCCCCTCCTCTCCAGATGTCAGTTAAGCTATTCCACTCCCTCCTTTCCAGATAATTCTTCCCAGTATGTGTTCCAATAGGTTGTTATAAGTCTGTTACTCCCCCAGTTTGAATCTATAGGTTATCATTATGATTGATGTTTTTGTACCCCCCCCTCCCATTTAAAATTTGATTGGATGTTCTCTCATCTCCTCCCCTGTCTACGCCCCCCTTTAAGACCTGGTGTTCCCTTCAGTTCGGGGGCTCTCTGGCTCAGGTTTCCTGCAGTGCACAACCCGCACTCGTCAGGTCCCTGGTCGGAGCCTTTCCATTGCGTTGCCATTCCCCTTCTCATCCACCAAATAAAGTGGCTTGAGGAATACAGTGGCTTCGTAGTGGATCCTTGCTCTCTCGCCTCACCTCTCGTCACTGCAAGAGCTGAAGAGGAACCTACAGAAGCAGCGGTGGGTGGGAGCCACAGCACAACCCGCCCCTGGTGTGAGCTCCGGGGAATTCCCTCAGAGGATTTTCCCCAGCTCTGATCATCAGCCGTGCCCCTCGTGCAGCTGTGCAGACCACAGCCGGGTCTCTGCCAGCTTTCCAGACAGGACAGCACGACAAAGACTGACACTGCCAAATTTACCACTAAACACGTGTCCATATGTGTATGGTCTACACATCTTTCAAATACCCCCATGGAAGGTGACTGTACCACTGCCCTCACCAGTCTGTTCCAATGCTTGTCTTCACTTTCCATAAAGAAACATCTTTTACCACTGCTTCTCTTCCTCTCACTTTTTATTTGGGAGAAGAAGAGGGAATTGTGAGAACTGAGAACTCCCACCATCGGCCTCAGCCCATGATCCAGCCTCTCCAGGTCCCTCTGCAGAGCCTTCCTGCCCTCCAGCAGATCAACACTCCCACACAATTTGGTGTTATCTTCAAACTCACGAAGTTTTGAAACTTTAGTCATTCTGCTGTCTACTTGTTCAAGACATTTAGATAACCTTAACTGATGTCTTGCAATTTTGGATATATTTTTTGAAGTAATGTATGTTCCTTATTCTTAAAAGGATTGGAATATTGCTTTTCCTTATTTTAAGAGAAAACCGGTACTATCCAAATAGATTTCACTTTAGCAGACAGGTAGAATATTAGAAGGTGATGTAACATGAACTAGCTCAGAATGACAATTGCTTCATGAGAAAGCAAGGGGAAACCAGGAAATTGAAAATCTCATTTACATGTTTTATTTTGTTCCTTAAAATTCTGTGTGCCTCTGATCAGTTTACCAAGTTTAATGCTGTAGCAAACAACACAGAGTGCCACAGCCATTGCACAATGCTAACTATATATTTTGCTCTGTGCCATGGGCCAGGTTTCTCATTTCATACATCATTTGCAACTTGCTGCAGTGATTGTGTGAAGCCATTGCCTATCTCACTAATACAAAGTCAAGAAGAAGTATCATCTTTCCCAATACTTGTTTTGATCAAGCTGTGCACTAGACATCTCAGCCAGTTTCCTGTTTCTCTCTACTAAAATAAAACACTAGCTATAATTTTACACACTAAAATTATACCAGCAACTCTTTGAATTCTGTTCTTGAGTGTCAATGGTAAATTGTTAACAAAGGATGTTAAATTGTTCAACAAAGCTTTGTCTGTCAGGTGCTATATGCTGCTACTCCTTATTTCATATGCTTAGAGATATCCAACAGCATGCAAAAACCACATCTGGAGAGGAAGCTCGGGACTGTAGCCAAATCTGTCAGATTTTTTTAATGTTTCTGAAATGCCATTCAACAAAAATCAGTGTGTGTTATTTCTACTTTCCCCACTCAGCACCACCAGTATAATAACTTAATGATAGCATGAGACTCAGGGCACAGACCTGAGACAGGCAATCATAGCAATATCTCATTTTCACCCTGGTCTCCAAGCAGTGAACCAACATTTCAAGCGCTGAAAGTAAAGCTGAGTTAAAACGGGTAAACCTATAATGCCAGCAAACACAAAGTGTTACTGGACCTCACCTTTGTGTGAAGCAGAATGGAACAAGCTTTGTTATTGCTAATTTCACTGGACTAAATCCATCTTTGTATCCAGCTGTCAGTGTAAATGAAGTTAGGTAAGAACTGAGTATGAAAGATACCCTTAAATATAATCAAATATTTACATTTACTCTGGCTTCTTAGAATCATATATGCAAGTAATATAATGTAAATATTATTAATGTAACGTAATAATATGTAAGTAATATATAAGTTTGCCACCAGATCTGTTTGGGGGGGTTTGGGGGGGTTGTTTTGTGTAGTTTTGTTTTGTTGTGGCTTTTTTTTGGCTTTTATGTTTTAATATTGGTCAGTATATGCCTCAGATAGAACAACTGTGGTTTTGCCCAATTGAATGAAAAATTCACTTTTATGCCAGTTACACCAATGTTTAGAATGCAAGATGCTTAAGCATACTGTTGACTCAATTCCCCTTTGTATTGTCAGGAATACACTGAGCCAAAGCTGAAATACTCTTTCAAGCATCTCAGTTACTATTTTGTCAGTCTCTGTAATCTAGTAAAAAGCATCATTAACACACTACATTTTCAAATACATCTGCTATACTTTTGGTCTTCAGTTAGTTTCAGAGAGAAAGTGGAAAATGAAATGTATCTTGTTTTGATTACTCGTTTTGTTTGTTTGTTTTCGTAGATGCTCCCAAAGAATGAAACCCTTGTTTTTCTTTGAAACATACTTGGCATTTAGCTATTTTTATTTCTCCAAAGCTTAAGATTTTTTAGACACATGGAATGATGCAGACATCTTCTCATTTTGTCCTGGTTTCCTCAAGTAAACAGGCTGCAAAGCAAATGTCTACTTTGGTTTTGGCTTGTCTGGAAAATTGAAACTGTGCAAGCCCCACAATTCCCTCTTCTTTTCACTGTTGACATCACTGATTTGGTTTCACTCTTTGCTTTTGCCATGATGTAGGTTCTTATTGCTCAGGAGATGAAGGAAGTGATGGATCATTTTAAGCAACCTTCTCACTCCATGATTAGAGTGCAGCACTGTATACTGAGCCCCTTAAAGGAAAAACTCTCTTCTCTCCTCTTTTTCTTTTCCTGTGTCGGGGAGCAAAGAGCAGGATGAATCAAAGGCAGTGGAGCACAGTAAGAGCAGACACACAAGAGGGCCATTATTAAGCACCCTGAAAAGCATAGTTAGTACCATGGGAACACACCAGTATTAGTCAGAAAAAAATTAGCTGATGGAAGATAAAGTAAAATCTCTAACATGTATAAGGTCTCAGAAACACCCTTGAATGACCATTCTTCAAAGCCCTGTAGGCCACATTATATTAAATGATTGTCACTTACGTAACCATTACCTCAGGTTTCACTGACCTTGGCAGCAAAGCAGTAATTACATCTTTGAATGTCACTGAAGAGCTTTTACAGAGTAATGCGACAGGCAGATAGAACATGCAGAAATTTTTCAACTCACTCTTCATAGATATATATGGATTGTATAAGCCTATTAAAAAAGAAACCTATCTCATGTCAAACTTCATTTTTATGAAGTATTCTGACAATCTTGCAGATTCTTACAGTATGCTGTTACTAGATTTAAGTGTGCAAATATCCTTCATGCATTTCCTGCTCAGCTAAGTTTCTCTTATCTTTTCTGCTGCATTGAGAGAGCTTGAGCCACAGTGACTGCATAAGAGCATCCAGATCTGGCATCACTAAATCTAAAAAAAATACTTCGTAAGTTCACTAGCATTACAGAGCTGTTATTAGACTTACAGTCAATGTCAAAATTTGGGAGATTGTGAATAGAGCTTGGCTTGTGGGAGTAGATTTCTGAGATCAGGAAGTCCAGTTCACTCACTTCTAGATCAGCTAGTCATATCCATAGGTAGTTTCACATAATATGGGATACTGTGCTTGAACCAATGTGTTCTGTAATTTGGCTTGCTTGTGGCCTGCTGTTTGCAGTGTGTATCTCTGTGATTCCAGTAAACAGATGAGGAGATACAGTGCATTCACATCTCAGGAGAAGATGCACACAAAGAAATATGACCTCCTGTTTTAGGGTTAGACAGCAGGTTGGACACTGGAATGCAGTGCTGGTACCAAAAAATTGAGCAGCATTTACTTTTTAAAAATTTGATGCTGCCCAGATGCATACTTCCTATTCAGAAGAGCATCATCATTGATTTTATGGAAAACTAGTTTCTGCTTCCTAAAAATTGTTCCTAAACATAAATCCTCTGCTCTTCACTGAGGCGAAGGTTGCAAGGAATAATCAAGAACTGCTTTTCACTAGCTAAAGGATTGTAAAGCAATATTCTATTCCTTTAGTTGATTAATTTGTTCAGTGTGTTTTATTTCTGTGAAAGACTCCATGGAATTATTTCCTATCAATTCTGCCAGATAATTTTGCCAGATAGAAATTTCATTTCATGTCACAGGTAACGAAGGATCCCAAAAGCAATGGTGTGCTGCTCAACCTCATACTAACAAAAAAGAAAGCCCTTGTTGATGACGTGAAGGTTAGGTACAGCCTCGGCTGTAGCAACCATGAGATTGTGCTGTTCAGTACTGAATGAAGCGGTATCAGGACAGTGAGTAACACTACAGCCATAGACTTGAGGACAGCTAACCTTACCCTCTTTGGGGATCTTTTTGGAAGAATCCCAGAGGAATAAGCCCTGCAGGACAGAGAGCTTCAAGAGAGATGATCGATTTTCAAGGATCAGTTTGTCTAGGCTCAAGAATGATGCATGCCAATGAGAAAAGAAATCAGGCCAAGGGGGCAAGAAACCTCCTTGGATGAATGAATAACTAATAAAAGGAAAACAACGGATAACTAGAAAATGGAGAGGGACCCTGGTAACAAGTTATAGAGAAGGCAGAGTAATGAAATGCTTTTTTTGCATCAGTCTTCACTGGTGAGACCAGCCAGTGAACCATTCCTCCAGGAATCTCCAGGGTAAATGAATGTTGGACAGAAATCTTCTCCTTGATCACAGAGGATTGGGATAGAGTCAGGAAAACGTGATATCCACAATTCCATGGGCCCTGATGGGATGAATCCACAAGTGCTGAGAGAACTGGCTGACATTCTAGCCAGACCACTCGCAATAATCTTTGAAAGTTTGTGGCAATCAGGAGACCTGCCTGAGGACTGGAGTACAGCAAATACCACCCTGCTCTTCCAAAAGAGCAGGAAGGAGGACCCAGGGAACCACTACCTAGTCAGTCTCACCTCAGTCGCTGGAGCGAGTGCGTCATTCTGGAGTCCATGTCTACCATGTGGAAGGCTAGAAGCTGATCAGGAGTCAGCATGGATTCAGTAAAGACAAGCCATGTTTGAACAACCTCATGTTTGAACAATTGCATTTCATAATGACAGAAGTAACCAGATGACTGAGGAGAGAGCAGTGGGTGTTGACTACCTCAACTTCACCAAGGCTTTTGACACTGTGTCTCACAACATCCTGATAGGCAAACTCAGGAAGACTTGCGGTGTGTTTTATTCCTGTATTTTTACTGTATTCCCATCTATGGGTTTCCCATCCCAGTGTAATGCTAATCCCTTCTTTCCCCTCCTAGACCCAGAAACTTCCCTGTCAATCTCCAAACCTCTGTCCATCATAGAAGGGAGCTTCTCCCTTCTCCCTGGGGAATTCCAAAAAGGGCAGCGAGTGATTGGGTCAGAACAGAGAAAGTTCCCCCTCCCTGTAGTACATTGGGCCTCCCAGGTGTCCCTCTGCCCCTGGTTCACTCCCCCCTGTCCCCCGGTTGGTGGACTCTTTGCCCCTACCCCTTTCTCCTGCCCCCAGTAAAAGATGTAGCCCTCCGCGTGGCCAGGCGTTCTGCTGGGGCAGTTGCCTAGTTCAGATGTCCCCGCAGGGGCTCCAATAAACTCTGGACAAAACCCCCCGTCAGATCTGACTACTTCTTCACCTCGTCCAAGTCTCTCCTAAAGCGGTCCTGCCCTGCTCCTGTGACTTAGCCGCTGCTCCCAGATCGGGCAAGTCTGGACTTGTTCCAACATGTGGCCACTGGCTCTGCCACTCAGCAGGAGGTGTCTCTGGGGAATCAAACCACAGCAGCTGTCTCTTTGCAGGCATCTCGGCAAGCCCGGGCTTGTCCCGTCCAATAAATGCAGTAACCACTGCAAGGAAGTGTGGATTAGATGAGTGGACAGGGAAGTGGATTGAGAACTGGAATGGGAGATCCCAGGGGGTTGTAATCAGTAGTGCAGGGTCTGCCTGGAGGTCTGTCACTACTGGTGTCCCCAAGGTTCAGTACTGGTCCAGCATTGTTTAACTTATTCATCAATAACTTGGATACAAGTTATTGATGTAATGGGCAGATGCCTCCTCAGCAGGTTCACTGATGACACAGAGCTGGGAGCAGTGGCTGATACCCCAGAGTGCCGTGCAGCCCTTCAAAAGTACCTCGACAGGGTGGAGAGTGAGCAGAGAGGAACTGTCTGAAATTCAACAAAAGCAAATGCAGGGTTCTGCACCTGGGCAAGAACAACCCTGGGCACCACAACAGGCTGGGGGTTGATCAGCTGGGAAGCAGCTCTGTGGGAAAAGACCTCAGGGCCCTGGTGGACATCAAGCTGTCCATGAGCCAACAGTGTGTCCTGGTGGCCAAAGAAGCCAACAGTATCCTGGCGTGCATTAGGAAGAGCACTTACAGCTGGAGCTGATCCTGCCCCTCTATCAGCCTTGGTAGAAATGCTGGAAGCCACATCCAAAATGCTGTGTCCAGTTCTGGGCTCCTCAGAACATGGAGCTCCAGGAGCAAATCCCACAGAGGGATATGAATTTGATTAAGGGACTGGAGCATCTCTTTTACAAGGCAAGGCTGAGGGGGCTGGGCCTGTTCAGCACTGAGACGAGACGACAAGGAGACCTCATCAATGTCTATCAGTATCTGAAGAGAGGGTGTCAGAGGATGGAGCCAGGCTCCGCTCCGTGGTGCCAGCAATAGGACAAGAGGCAACAGGCAGAAAATAATGCTCACCTGAACACAAGGAAGACCTTCTTTAATGTCCAGGTAACTGTGCACAGAGAGGGTGTGGAGTCTCCCTCACTGGGTAAATTCAAGAACTGTCTGGATGCAAACCTGTGCAAGGTGGGATGACCCTGCTTGAGCAGGGAGGTTGGACCAGATGACCCACTGTGGTCCCTTCCAACCTGACCCATCCTGTGATTCTGTGATTTGATTTTTCCTTTAGCAAAATATTTATTTTGTTCCCAATTTGGTATTGTATCAGGAAAATAATTCCATGTGAAGACACATTAGCTTCCTGTTATCTGAAATGCTGGTTAGTTTTTTCCAGTTGAACCATTATTCTTCAATATTTTTTTAATCTTTGTTGCAAGAGGAACAATTGTTATAAATTAAAGAATAATGATGGCATTTTACTTTAATTTTTCTTTAATAACAGTGAGAAAGAAAGTAATGTTAATAATTTAAATAATATATCATAAATTAAGGAATCCAATACAATCTGAAGATCTTGTAGTTTTCGTAAATTCTTCTCTCTTTTCATCATGGAAAAATATTTAAATAGTTCTTCAAGACATCTATTAATCAATGCTGTTTGTGGCTTAGCAGAAGTTCTTATTGGTTGCTCAGGACTAACCTGCCACTGAAGAATAATCTTCACTCTTTAAAATTTCCTGCTTCTCAACCACCCAACCCCCCTCCCTTCCCCAGAAAATATACAAGCATTGAAAGAAAGAAAAAGAAGTGCCTGGAAAAGTAGAAGAGAGAAAGCTAGAGAAATTAATCCATAGTTACAAGGATTTTAATGCCAACATTTCTTGCACATCAAGTGCAATTCACATAATGTCTAGAACTGCAGAAGGAATAGGAGTTTATCTGTTTCCAAGGACATACTGGCATATATTTCCTCGTGCCACTTTTTCTGTGGAGAGACAGCTCAGCACTAAAGTATACATTGTTTGAAGTGTTTAAGGTACTAGCATGGTTTATTTCATTTTCAGACATTTTCAGGCAATAGTTCTGCTAACTTTTTTATCTATATTGATTAGAGAAACTGTAGCTTTCAAATAATTACCTGTAATGTACCTTATAAAGCACTGATGTTAGAGGTCATTTATTAAGACAAGAACTGTAATTTAGAGGAATTAATTTTGGCTAACTGAAATAAATATTAGGAAGCATCAGAATAACCTTTAAATGCCATAACGAGTCCAGCTAAATGCCACGTTTTAATAACCATCTGGATCCTGTGTTTTAAGTCTGTAGTCTATTAATCTTGCTTTCTCTTGTTCTCTCAACACTATATCCAGTAGCAATTGCAGCACAATGTTCTTCTATAAGCTGTGAGTGACAGAAAGACGTCAAAGCAAAGACAGAAATAAGTGGAAGCAGAAAATGCCATACTACACAATGAAACAAGCCCTGTCACCACTGTGGTTATTCTTATAGAAAGGATGAACTGCAGGTCCAGGTACTGGACCTGTAACGTGAGTTTGAGTGCATGACCTTACAGAGCCCTTACTTTCAGTCTCCTCTGTAGACAGCATCACATATCAGGATAAGTGTGCCTCATCACAAGAGGGGATACTCTTTTTCAAGACCAATGTTCTTTTTTTATAATTTTAACAATGGCCATGTGATCTGTAAAACAGTTTTTACTTCTAGTTTATTTATCTTGATCACTACAGGCTGTACCAGTCCCCTTTTAGGCTGTATGTTGGTACGTGGTATGTATTGCCTCTCTACATGAAGTCCTGGTCTTTGCTTTGTCGTCTGTCTTCCCGCACATGGCATGCATAATCAATTCATCTTAACATAACAAGTGCTCAAATCTGCTTTACTCAACAAATTTTGGTTTATTCCCAGATTTAAAAGGCTTCTGAAAACTTCAAACTATAGAATTGTTAGCTGTATAGAGAAAAGTCAGGTCTACTAGCAGCTACACCTTGCTGAAGCAATCTACATAACTTTACAAAAACATTCCTTCAAGCTGTGTTTTGATGTTTTCCTGAGACTAGAAAGCACATGAAAGATTGAGGTGCTGAATCTCATGTCAGTTTCGTACTTTGTCTTTTCCTTCGGCTCAGCAATTCTGTCATCAAAAAAGCCCAATAAAGAATGTCTGTGTAATTTACTTCTTTGGTGTTCACACATTACGTATGAAACTGTAAGGCCCAGTCTAGTACCCACTTATGATAATTAAGATTTAATACTGATTTTGATAACTTGAATCGGGGTGTGCATTTACATAGGAAATGTAACAGGAAAAGCAAATGTTGCAAATCTGACCATGGATCTCCTGTGTTGTGGCAGTGTCTCATGTCCCCAGAAATCAGGAACAAATCAGAAATTGAAATAAACTTTTCTCCTGTTAGTTCATACAAGATTGACTGCTTCTAGATGAAAAGGTCAATACATATCATACTAATAAAAAGAAATGTAAGAAATTATAAAGCACAACACACACAAACTTTTCCTCACACACATGCACACAGAGACTAAAATTTTTTTCCGCAGGAAAGAAAAGGCAGAATTTTTTTCTGATACAAAGTTCAGTACTTCGTACCTTTCAAAACTTTATTATCACAGAAGAGAGTAAGAAGGTATATTTTTACTTGAAGCAGACTAGTTTCAAAATACACTGGAAAACATGGAGGGGGAAATCCCTTCTTTTAAGAATCTGTTTCACATTTTCCACATCCATTCATTACTGGACAAAGAGTTGGGTGTACATTGCAAAAAATAGTTTCATCTAGGAAAGGGTAACAGGAAAAAAAGGTGGAAATAATTAAAAATATGATCTATTTTCTTATCAAGGGTTGTCATTAGTCCCTCCAAGAAAAGATGATGTAAACCTCTGCTAGGAATGTTGCATGTGCCCTGCCTGGATACACAGAGAGGCCTTCATAATATCAAAAGATTCCTCTTTTCGTTATACTTCTTGCACAGGTTCTTAGGATTGTCAAGACAAGCAGTGGCTTACCAGACAAATACTTTTTAAAGAGGCTGCACGTGTGGGAAGCAAATTACTGTCATTGTTCAGATGAAATCTGGATTGCTGAAAAATTCTGCTTGGAGCAATACCCTGGACTGAGTTTGAGCAAACTCATGTTTAAAGGATCTTCTGTTCCTATGTTTGTCTTAGTTTTAGGGTTTTTTGTAATTTTGCTGTGCTTTTTGTCAATAAAGGAAAGCCCTAGGGAAGAGGTGAGTTTTAATTCCAAATGTACATTCTTTGTTTTAGAACAGGTTGGAAAGGAGTAGCAGATGGATAACATTTGGGACATTTTGTCAATTCATCTGTTAATAAGTGAGACACTCACACTGGCTACATTAACCAAAGTCCTTCTGTCTCCAGCACTGCCAGCAGCCCTGAAGATATCCTCTGAGAATATTTTTGATGGTGGACAGCTCTGATATAAATGGTAATGTTTTGTACCTCCAAAGTCCCTTGAATCAAGACCTCTTTTGTGATCATACCTCATTATTATTTCATCACGGAAACACTTTTACCTGCATTAAAGCTTATGAACTTGCCCAGACAGAACTAATGCAACATATGGATTACAAAATATTTTTCTACCATTTCTGAGAAACAAGAAAATATGTTACCAAGTGGTTGCTGCTGTTGCTGATCTAGCTGATGTCAACCTATCTGATACTAGCTTGTATTCCCTGATGTTCCTAAGACGTGTTGTTGCATGGTATATACCTAAGACATCTTGGATGTCTCTTTCAACAAAGGGTCATGGTAACTTTAAATATACTGTATGCAGTAGAAATCAAATAGAGTTTTATTTGCATTTTGATAAGGAATTTGGAAAGAAATGCTGTGTTATAAAAACAAGTATTATCACGAGTATTTTGAAAACTCCAACTTCCCTATCCTTTTGAAACATTGTAAATTACAACATATTCTAGCCACACATTCTAGCACACTGTAAGTCAACACTGGGTATGTAAACAAAATGTAATTGCTCATATCATTAGATGATGTACACAGAACAAAACTGCCAATTTCTCTGTTTGCAAGCAGCATTTTTCAGTGTTTGAGCATTGTTAGTATGACCAACTGATGCTGCCAAATAAGAGGCAATTTTTCTTTACAAGCACATTGGTATCACAATAATGTGCAGACATAATATTTGGCATACTATTCATAATGCAAAGGTGAAATTAGGGAATTCAAAGCTCAGATGTTGAAACTAGTGCAGGACATAATAAAACCATAGAATGTGATGAATTGGAAGTGACCTACAAGGATCATCTAAGTCCAGCTCCTGGACACACCAGACTCTCATCAGGTGTCTGAGAATATTGTCCAAAAGTTCCTTTGAACTCTGTCAGGCTATTGCTGTGACCACTTCCCATGGGAGCCTGGTCCAGTGCCCAATCACCTTATGGGTGAAGAATCTTCTTCTTCTATCCAATCTAAACCTCCCCTGACACAGCTTCATGCCATTCACTTATATCCTGTCTGGTCACAAGAGAGAAAAGATTGATGCCTGCCCCTTTGCTTCCTCTCATGAGGAAAGTGTAGACTGCAATGAGGTCTCCCTTCAAACTGCTCTTCTCCAGGCTGAACAAGCCTAGGTACCTGAGCCACTGAGGTAAATGTTCATATGGCTTCCCCTGCAGGCTTTTCATCACCTTTGTGGCCCCTTTTTGGATGCTCCGTATATCTTATATTGTGCCACCTAAAACTGCACACAAGACTCCAAGTAAGGCTGCACCACTGCAGAGTAGAAGGGACTGTCATGTCCTGCAAAAGGCTGGCAATGCTGTCTTTGATACACTCCAGGACAATGAGAAGAAAGGCTGACAAATATCTGAGGCCAATGCTCAGTGGAAAAGTGAAATTTAGTGACAAAGGATGAGAAAAAGCTGAGGTTCTTGGTGTTTGTTTTGCACCATTTTTTGCTGATAATGTCTGCCATCTGCTTTCCTGAGCTTAGTGATAAAATTGGTGAGAATGTACCAGAACATGGGAAGTTCCTGGTGGTTGGGAAAATACAAAGGTTTCACCAACCTTTACACAGCTCAAGCAGAAGGGCTGGGGGAACTGGAGGCTAATCAGCCTTCCCTAGTACCTGGGAATATAAATTAAAAAGTCTCTTATACCTGTTTCCAGACAAAGGAAAGGAACAAAGGAACAAAGATGTGACTTGGAACAGCTGGTGTCAGTTGGCCAAGGACAAATTATGCCTGACAAACCTGATAGCCTTCCATGATGAAATGACCAACGCAATAGATAAGGGGAGCACTGGGGATATTTGTTAAAGACCTGGGTGATTGGATCCATGCAAGTCTGTGGACATCATCAGATTGAGAGGGAAATGTCATTACTCTGAAGGGCAGTGTTATTGTTCATAGAGACTTCAATAGGGTGGAGGAGTTTGTGAGGTTCAGCAAAGCTAAATTATTTTGGAGTCTTTTTTAAATGCCAATTCTAGGAATGCTAGAATTTGTTTCAGAGTATTCATTTTTCTCTTAATCATAAATTCAAGGTATAGTCTCTTTTAAAGAAAGACAGTAATGTCATCAGCTGTTGTCACTGTACGGTTTGCTGGAAAATATTTGACACTACGCCATCTATCCACACATATCTACCCCACAATGTTGTTATTCTAAGAGAACACAGACAAATGATTCACATTTTGGCAATCCTATTTCATGCACTGTCACTCATCTTAGACAACTACTTGAGCTGCAGAAGCTCTCGTATTTGATTTTTAATACTTCTAAATTTTTTTCTATTCTCATGTGGCTGGTAAAGGTCACTGGCACATAGTTACAATGCCAGTTCTAATTATTCCTGCTAAAACAAAAGAAAAAACACAAGTATAACTAACAATACCTGAAGACCTTACTTGATCTCAAAAAATCTGTGCTCCCTTTCACTTGGTAGTTTAGCTGTCTGCCAATATTCTTCAAGTAAATGAAAGTCTAACATAGTAATAAACATGTCCAGTTTTCACTGGATGTGAGCTAAAGGCTACTTCTTTTGCTAACTTTTTTAGTATGTTCTCCTGAATTGTCCACACCTGCATTGCAACCCAAATGCTGATAAAAAGCCTAAAACTAGGTAAAATGCTACTATTCTCTTTTTCTGTGAGACAAAACAATGTACTGACTATATAGAATCACTAGAGAAAAGTTGTAAATGGTGTATGAATTTAAAAACGGCTGTCCACTGCACAGAGAGAGCACAGATAATAATGTAGTTACTGCTGTGTTGTGGTATTTGCAGATATTTAAATTAGATCTGTTCTTTGACAAAACTCAAGCAAAAGCAAAAAAAGCCAGAGCAGAAGTATTAAAAAATCGCGGGTCAGAGAAATTAACCTCCCTTTCCCTATTTTTTCCTTCCTTCCCCACCAAAATTCATTTCAAGTCTCCATCTTACATGGAGACCTGGACTCTGGTAAAGTCCCTTAGCAGCAGATAGCTCCTGCACACTTGAAGCATAACTGTATGGGACACACAAAGACATATGGAAGATCCACAGGTGGGAAGAGGAGAGCTGAGAAAATTAACTTCATCTGGAATAGTTCAGGTTGAAAACAAGTGAGGAGTTGAACGCAAAAGCTGTACTGCAAAGCTGTCTCCAACCTGTCTCCAGGTTGTGCAGTTTCACAGTCAGGGTAGCAAAAGTAAAAAACTGGCTTTTGAAACATCATCTTTATAAGTCTATTAGCTTTGAGGAAGTGGGGAAACCAACCCATTTATCAACTCTCATCCACTACAACACTGTATCTTAAATAACTGAAGATAAAAAGAAGAAATGTGTGAGGAAGTGTCCATGAAAATATTTTGCATTTCATTTTGCATTTTGGAAGTCACTTTATTTTACCAGAAAGGCACAGAAAATGCCTAAAAGTCAGCATAGTTTGATTTGAGATATTTCTAAAAATAGATGGTGAGGAATTATTTGGTTACAGTGTTTTTCTCCATTTTTTTGACTGCCTACACTTTTTTTTTTAATTAGCTTTCATTTTATATTTTCCATCTGACATCTTTTTTTTTTTTTTTTTTTTTTTTTACAAACCTTAACTTGCATCAGTGCTAAGGTTCTTTTCTTACAAGTTTCTGCTCTTTTCTTTTCCCTTTCTGGCCTTCTCGGTTACCTAA
>WAAE01007641.1:15465-33776 GCA_013400495.1 Nicator chloris
TTTTTTTTTTTTTTTTTTTCTTTACGAATCTGAACTGGCATCAGTGCTAAGGCTCTTGTCTTACAAGTTACTGCTCTGTACTTGTCATTTTCTGGCTTTCTGGGTTACCTAACGATTATCTTTAAAACCGTGTCCTTCTATCCCCCATTTTTCCATCTTTATATTTGAAAAATGTGATCCTGAGCCAAACTGAAGTGAGTACTGCTGATATACAGTATAGTAAAAAGTTCTCTACTAAGTGATGCACACATGGCAGACTGGTAGTCCAGGATGTCACAAGCCAGCTAGGGTAGGCACAATGGCATTAGCCAACTGGAAAACTGGGAAAATCTGATTTTGCTTTTTAGGGAGTAATAGAACAAGGTTCTATCATTCATTTTAGCATATTGAGATGTTATGAAAACACTATTTTTCTGGTATCCTTAATTTATCCCCATAGCACAAGGACCTCCTTTTACAAATCTTGAGAATGAATGTATCTCTTTTGAAAGTTTCAATAATACTATGTTGTTGAAATAAGTAATATATGTGTATATGCTGGACCTTGATCTTTTATATTAAGTTCATTTTGCCTGAGAAATTAGGTTATCCAAGTTAATGTATTAATATTCAAAGTACACTAAAGCTTTATGAATATTTTTAGAGATTATGTGTAAAACTAAAGGAGCTGAAACAAATATCTTAACAATGCATTTTAAAAATGAAGTTGTTTCAGACACTACCCTAGCTCTTATATTACCCAGGTTCATGAGTGCTCTTACTTCTGAAAAACTAGCTACTAAAAATACCAGAATAGGATGCACATATTTAAGTAAATGTAAAATAAATTTTGAACTGGATATAGAAGAACGATTAAAGTAGTCCTGTACGTACTGACTGTCCTAAACTGACGTGAATCTCCTTAGTATGTATCTGCCATAGCCATCACAAAAAAAAAAAAAAGAAAAAATAATTCTATACTTCACTCAGTGAACCAGAATAAATCTATCCTAACAATGGGAACACCACCTACACGTTCAATAAAGAATTGTGTGGATTAAATTTGTGTATTTTTTTTCCTTCACTGCAAATAAAGGCAGAGGGTCTCTATAATTTCCAGTCAGCCTGTACATCTAGGTGGGCATCCACAGTGAATGAAAATTTAGAGTCAATGATCTTTTCTATTTGTCAGAATAACATAAGATGTACCCTAAGAACCCTTTTTCTTCAGCATGGAGGAAGACTTGTCTTTCAAGGTTTTGCAAGCATTTTTGTTTTAAGGATCAAGCAGACTCAGCAGGGAGATCCTTTTAGGGTGGATGTAATTTTCAGAAAATTATTATACATAGCACAATTATAGACTTGAACAAATAACTGATTTCTTGGTTCATTGACAATTCAGAAAAGAGGAATTTAGCAAGTGCAAGGTGAATTTTAATTCATCCTCCAACTCAGGAAAAACAGATCAAAACTGAATTCTTTGCCATGATATGAAATATTTGCTACAAAATTATTTTTTATTTTCAAACATGAAAATTTATAATGGCTTAGCGAGATAAAGGAAATGTAAAGGTAAAATATTAATTTGAGAATTTAATTTAAAAAATCCTCAGATTTTACATTATTTTCATGTGAGCTATTTTGTCAAACACTCTAATGGACAAAATATTTTGATGTTTGTAAACTTATATTTGTCACCAGAGTAAATACAATAATGCTGAAAATCTTCATCTATGATAATATTCCATTAGGTACAAAACTTGATTGTAGACCACCTAAGTGTTGTGATTTGACTACCCACTTCAGATTATAAATCTTCAGTAACAGCATAATTTGCATACATTCCAGAAGTGAGATTGTACTGATAAACAAAATGAATGTGTGATAGGAGTTCTAAACTAATGTTTGTCTAATTCACTTCTTTTAGATTCCAGTTATCCAGTATCTGCCTGAACTAAATGTTTCTGCCGATAGGGTTTTCTTTCCTTTGCTCCAAATCAGGATGGACTCTAATGGCCCATTTCCATATCAGGGAGGAAGTAGCAATTAACTTGCAGTCTTTTGAGGATTCTGACATATGTCAGCAGGCTGCAGTAACAAGAAACATTCAAAACCTTATCACACTCAGGTTGATTTGAAAGTCATATACCTTTCTTAGCACGCTGCTTACTTGTTCCCAGTGGTGAAGCAATGGGGACAATTTTCTGCAGCACTACAGGATATGCAAAATGTTTGAAGAGGAATGTTTAAATCACTACCATCTGGTGGAATTCAAGTGGATTCTTTATACCATCTTCAAGGAGCTCAGTGGTAGCTGCTGAGAACTGCACTGAGTACACCATGAAAAGAGATTCTTTTAAGATTCATTTCAGACAACTGTTCAGTGTTTGCAGTGAATCTATCACCAATTTTGATATCCTCCAGCTGTTTCATTATTTCGGAAAAAGTTACCACAATAAGGTATTTGATAATTCAAAGGTTTTGGCAAAACAAAGATGGACATTGCAATTTGTATACTGTACTATTTAATGTTTTGCTACTTTGCACTTAAAAAAAGTTAGTCAACTTGCACCTTTAATTGTCTCATGTATTTGTTGCAGCACCAAATGCAGTCTTTCCTATGTACTTGATATCATAATATTTTGTTTTACTTTTTAAACTGCTTCTTTAAATTTTACTGTAAAATGTTGATGGATGAGACTGCATACAACAGTTTTTGTAAGACCCATGAGAAACAGGAAGTGGGTATTAAGAAGTCATAAATGTCCACAGCAATTCAAAACTATTATCTTTGAAGACCTTTATTCTGAGCCTCCTGTATAGTTAGTGGGAAAACTGCATTTCAAATTAGAAATATCACTGATGAGATTAATTGACAAAAATTGTCTTCAAATTAAAATTCTAAATCTATTAAGGTAAAGGTTGAATTATCTCTCCGAGGAAAAAACAAATTACATTGGAATTCATGTGCAAGCCCCTGAATCAGAGAAAAACTTATTCTTCTTATAAAAAGTCTTAAAACCAGTTCTGAATAATACCTCTTCCTAGTTTCAAAAATACGGGTTTGGAGTTCCGACTCCACTGTGCAAGATAGGTGCATTAGATATTGACATAAATCAATCTAGATAGATGTAGATATAGATAGATATGGATATGGATATAGATATAGATAGATATAGATATAGATATATATGTTGCAGTGAGCCACCCTTTGGTTGCAACCACTGCTTCCCCTTTTGTCTTTGTTTTTGGTTTCTTCTTCATGTCAAAGTTTCCCCTCCCAGTTTTCTTGGCAGCTCCTGTCAGTCTGTATTTCCCATCCCTCAGGCCCTTGTCTGTCACTCGACTGCCTGTCCCCTTCGCCTGGAAAGTTCTAGGGAGGGCATCGAGTGATAGGCTGGGGTCCCTGAGGTCCCTCCCCATTCCCTGTTTAATGGTTATGGTTCGTGTCAGTTATAACTGTTCTGTTACGCCTGCCGTTCGCTATTGGCTGTTTGCTGGTAACTCCCCCTGTCCCTCCCCTTGTATAAGATCCCATGTGCAGCCCTAATCCCCACTCTTGCTCCCTGGATTCCCCTGGATGCGGAGCTCCCGATAGGGACTCTGATTAAACCAGATTTTTCCCGGAGCAAGAGTCTGCTTCGTCCTTCACCGTAGTCGTGGGCTGCTCGAGGCATACCGGAAGGCAAGAGGGCAAAGAACCCAAAGCTACAGCTGGAAGTCCATGGGCAAGTGACAGCCCCGGACCGAGAGCTGTACCCTGAACTGTGGCTACGCTCAGTTGCTAGCCAGGGCACAGGTGAGAACTGTCCTCACCTTTTGGGAGCGCTGCGACATATATAGATATATAGATATAGATATAGATATAGATGATATAGATATAGGTATCTATAGATATAGATATGGATATAGATATGCATATAGATGATCTAGATCTAGATCTAGATATATAGATGATAGAGATAGAGATAGATACAGATGATACAGATGATACAGATGATATAGATATATAGAGATACATAGAGATAGAGATGATAGAGATAGAGATAGAGATAGAGATATGACAGATGCAATGTGCAGATATTTCAACAGTTTCTTTTTATTTCATTGGATAGTCATAGAATTCTATTTCATAAGCCAATATAAAAGTATCGTTTGCTCACAAATATGTTGCTTACAATGATGTTGTTATATTTTTTACTCTTGGCCACATAGGTAGAATTTCTAAAAATACCTGAGCAAGTCTTCAGCTCCACTGAAGTTCACTGAGTACTGATAAATTTCTGTGCCCTTCTGGTACAGATAACTTTGTATTCTTGATATTATTTCTGTCTCTTTTCTGGACCTTTTTCTTTGTACATAAATTTTAACCTAGACAGTAAGACTATTTCCAAGTCAAAAACATTTTCTTAGTTCCTTTATTACTAAAGATTAGCATATAATTTGAGGGGTTTATATGCCCATGATGGCCAAATAGTTTATTCACTTAAAAATGTATTAGACTAATGCTGAGAAAATGCTCAATATTTACAGTGTTTTGCATACTTATCATAATATTCTAATTAATAGAGATTTAAATCCAGGCAGTCTGGTTCACTAATTTGCCATGATAGTAATAATAATTTATTATTTAATATGCAAAGACAGTGTGCTTAATCTTTGTAAGGTGTGTTAAGAAATCCTAAAGAGTTTTCTAAACCAAATGCATTTGGAAAGTAGGTAATTAAAGGATTTGGATGCCTTAGTGAGAACTTTCAGTAGTTTTCCTCCTGTCTAAAAAGCTGCAGAGGATACACGCAATTTTAAGAATTTCAAAATTATCTCTGACTCTGTTGTTGTTATAAGTATAATCCCAATAAGTAATATTTGAGGAAATGTTTGTTCAAATGAAATATCTACTCTTGAGAGTCCAGATTTATTCTTTGCATATTCCTAAGATGTAGTGAAGATAGTATTTCAGAATTATGTGCTTTTTCCCATCAAGGCAGAAAATAAGTATTTCCATTTTTTTTTTCTTTTTGCAGTTTCTTCATGGTTTTGCAATATAATGTGCATGGTTTTGTATGGAGGAACAGTGATAAATTACAATGTAGGAAACATTGCTTGCGTGGGATAGATAAGAAAAGGTACACTCAGGTAGGCAGGAACAGATAAATTCTCTTTATCCTTCACTATGTTTGGGTTTTGCTGGTCATTGTAGTGGCCTTGCTACAGTGAAATTGATAGTTTAGATACACCCAGTCTTTTTGTTACTATTCCTCTTAAATGATGCTAATCAGAAAGACTCACTTGAACAAATGCTCAGTCACCTAATGATAAATGGTGGTGTCAAGAACATACAGTGACCTCTGAACATAAGAGGAAAAAACCTCACACCTTCTTCAGAGAGATATGTTGATTAGGGATGTTTCATCCTGTAATAAAAACTGGTGTGTGGGCAAACTGTAACTTCTGGAGTTCATACATACAGAATAAATTTTGTCCGTGCAAGTAATTCCAAACCAAAAAAAGAAGGAACAGAAATGAAATATGTCTCTGAATTATAGGACTTACAAATACTTTGTATTTATTATAACTGTAATTTTGAACAGCTTAAAGTAAGCCAACCAACAAACCTAAAAGCTTTGGTTAGAGAGAAGAAAGACATTTCAAGAGCTTTGTAACTTGGGAATTTACAGTGTTTGGCAGTGTGTATCTATAGGGTGGCAGAATGACAGCTTCAGCTATGCTCAAAATTTTTTGTTTCCAGGAGTGAAATTGAATGTATATCTAAGCAGCATATTATTTTCACTTTGTGCAAGTGACTGAAGATGAATAATGTGAATAATTACAAATATTGAAATAATATTGCTCATGTGCATAACTGAAAATGTGGAAGCAGTATCATAATATCCTTCACATTATACACTTTAAAAAAATAAAAATTTCTGTTATTTTGTACAAACTTTTGTCTTTTTTACATAAGCACACATGCTGAGAGCACATATCAACTTCAGATAAATAAAAAAAATAGGAAAATAAAGTAATTAGAAAACAAAATCTTTCATCTCAGAATATGACTCTCTCTCTGTCCAGGACTATTTTTAGAGTTGGCTGAATTGAATTTTCAAGAGTATATGGAACTGTAGTACACAAACAAGCAAGAAGAATGTGAAGTACAACATTACAATTTTAAATAGGAGTTATGGATTACTGTTTGAATTCAAAGGGAAGCAAAAAAAGAAAAGAGAAAATTTCCTCCAACCATTCAAAAGGTTTCCCCTTTGATCATTTTCTCCTTGCAATAAAAGACTTTAAGTTGCTTTATCTAATTTAGCAAGATAGAGCATGTGGTGAGAAAAAGAGTGGAAAGTTTGCACAGGCCTGGCAACAGCATCTGGATTCCCTGAGCACCCCAGGTGTGTTTCCTCAAATCTAGATAATCCTTTCCAGAGACAGGAATTTGTAAGTTTTTACCTGGGGAAAAAAAGTTAAAAAAGCATCCTGACTCACCCTGGGGGACACTGTGAGAACAGATTATTTTTTCTGAAAATGGTCTATCTTTTAGAGCATTAGAAAACTGAACGAAGTGTTAATGTTAGTGTAACTCTTGACCTTGATTTTTCAAACGGTCATTGCAATTCAAAGCCTCTACACCAGTGCATGTGAGTAAACACAAGTATGTCTCAAGCATTTATCAGAATCAATAATTTTTTCACCTTTTTAAAAAAAACTATTCTGTGGTGTTACATTTTGAGCGCAGTACAACATTATTCCTCTCAAATTTTGAAACCATCTGCTCGACAGAAAAAAAAACCTAAAAGTTTTGGTTTTTTTTAATTTTTAATTACTGCTTATTCTAGAATATGCCAATCTTCCTTTGAGCTGCAGGATTGGTTAGCCTTTGGCGATGGCTTGAAGAGTTAGAAATTTATTGTTGTGCCCATCCAGAAGACTTAGTCAACTCTGAGTTAAGGATATTGTCCATAACAATGGCAGTGAATAACTACATTTAAGACATTTGTGTCATTTACTCACTCTGGATGAACATAACATGGCAATTTCCAGTTTTGGTGAACACAACCTTTCCAAGTAAAGACAATCAGAAAACCGGAACCTCAAATCACAAAATCAGAACCCCAAAACCCCTCCCCACCAAATCAAAGAATCTGTAATTTGAATGATGTATGGCATCTCTGTATAACGACCTGGCCTCTGGACACGTTTGAAACCTAGAAAATAGATGTGCTATTGTTTTTTTCTCTATTTGCATTATCAAGTATGCAGCAGTATAAAAAACCGCTCATTGAGATAAATGGCTGAAAGAAAAGGCAAAAGACTTTTCTTTTAAGTGTGACTGGAAACACTCTGTAAGAGCAACGTTTCAAAAATACACTTGAAAGGACTGTTTCTTAGTTCTCTAAGAGTTCAGGTGCATGTACAAAGGTGTGCTTTTTCTCACACAGAGCAGCACATTTCTTTTTACAGAGAATTTTCTTGTCCTGTGTGTGACACAAACACCAACAAATGAGTAAAATCTTTTTATGGGATCTCAGTTGTCCGAAACAGCTTGCATTGAAATTGAAATTTCTCTAACAGAAATAGAGTAGCACCAGTGTAACTACAGAATATGTTTTATTCATACACAGCAAATCAGAATAAACCAAATTTCACTGATTTCATATTAAGTTTTAAACTCTGCAAGAATTCTATCTAATTGATACTGCTCATGGGCTTAGAGAAAAAGTATGTAATACTTAGAAGAGGACTAAAAGCAACTGTGTGCAAATAGAAAATTTGCAGCAGGAGAACAGAAAATATAGTGACCTTGCCAATTGGTAAAATGCTAAAATCAGCTTAAAAACTTGTCCACAAAGCACTCCAGACAATATTTAAACCTTTAAAATTCTTAGCAAGATTTCCTAGAATTCATTCCATTTGGATTATTATGGAAATCTTTCTAGGCAAATTAAGTTATTTTGCAGTATTTCAAGGCTTTTTTTTTTTTTTTTAGTTTGTTTCATTTAGTTTGGTTTGTTTCTTTTTTTGTTTTGTTTGGATTTTTGTTTTGTTTGGATTTTTGTTTTGTTTAGTTTTATATATATGTATTATTATTCTTGAAGGATTTTAATAATAATGTAATGTTTCTTAACTATAACTCAAGATAACATGAGAATTTTAGAATTTTCAGTGCTCCACAGGAAAAATATTAGAACACATGGTAAAGAATTCCCAAAGGATAATTTTGAAATTCTATTTCATTAAACAACAAAAGAGCTTTCTATTATGGAAATACAAAGCTCAGCTATTGAATTAAATGGAATCAGCACATGGAGTTTATTAACAGCTAAATTCTCCATATTTGGCAAAGAATCACATGCAGGAGGTACTTGAAAAAAGACTTGGTAGAAGCTAGAGGAGATGGATATGGATTGCCCCTTGGGTTAGGCAGAATGTTGACACTCACAGGAAACTAGGCAGGCTACAGATTCTGTAAATAATACTTCCAGGGACAGGGTTACAGGGATTATGAGAAAAGGCAATAATAGAAAATTTCCATTTTTGCCTCTAAATAAAGGCTCATACTAATTTAACCTGAAACTAGCTACTTTACTACGGTACACGAGACACAAACGTTGTTAATGAAGAATGTGAAGAAAATGGTATGAGTTAAGAATAGGCATCTCAAAATGTTTGATGAGAAAATAAGTGCCCAACTGCCATCTGGAAATGCGTTTTATTAGGATGGGCATCAGCTCATATGCACGACCCCTTCCACTCCATGATTTTTTTGCTTATATATGCATCAAACCTAGTAGGTTTCCTTGTGGACGTGGGCTTACATGCCTCTACTGTGACTGACTTCTTATTTTTATTAATCTTAAAAATAATAAAAATAATCTCTTCTGGAGTATATGTATGGTTTCCCAACTTTCTGAAAATAGTTTAAAATTTAAAATTCGATTTATTTTAAATTGTTAAATTATACTATTGTGTGTTTATGTGAGTGTATTTTTATTTGCAAATACTCTTTGGTATATTTAATTGAATTAAGGTTGAATTTTTTTATGAGTAGGCAAAGAGTTGAAAATTCAACTCCCTGAATTGTTGTAATTTCCACGCAAAATAAATTGCATTTTTAAAAATACTTATGGTCTGCCTAATTTCTTGTATCTTTCCCTTTTGTACCATGTTCACAAAGTGAGGAGAAAACTGAATAGACTAGAAAGATATGAAAAAGAAATAACCTAATGGAAATAACCTAACGATTGTGTTACTGAGGTTGTATTACTCTTCTGCCCATGCTTTCATGTAGTAAAATGCAATGGGATTTTGTACCTTGATTTCCAAGATCGCCTTCCCCTAGTTCTAGAAGCTTCCCCAGGATCCATCAAGTGATTGGCTAGGGATAGGTGAACTCTCCCTCAAAGTTCCCTTGTTCATTCCCAAAGTTGCTTGTTCCCTTAGTTCCCCCCATGTTTTCCCCGTTGGCTATTAGTTTGTTCCCTCCCATAGGTCCTCCCCCCAGTAAAAACCCAGTGTAATCTTCTGGTCCCTGTCCTTGGATGATGTTCCTCCAGAGAGAGTAAATCTTTGGATGTTATGATTCCGGGGGCCCTTCTCTCATTCCTTTGCTGCCGTCGGACGGCAGCAGTCCTTCCATGCAGGAGCGACAGCTCCCAGCCGCTCTCCTGGTCTCCTGAGCTCCGGGGAGTGTCCCCCACAGACACAGTGCCTGAAGTAGCACTTCGGAGTAGCCGGGAAGGGAGTGGTGAAGGCACTGACGTCAGTTGTATTCTAATTAGTGGTTCCCTGGCAACAGTCAATATCCAAAGTCTCTTAGCACTGTTGAAACAATACATCTGCAATGAAGGTAGTGTGCTTTTCTTCCACTGCAGGTACTGTATTGTAGACACCTACTGTCTCAATTTTGCTGTTTTCCTCATTGTTTGGTATTAAGCTGATTTTGTAAGATTCTCTCTCCTGAATATGATAAAATCCCCATGTATGGAGATATTAAATTGGATTTTTCAAATGCAGCTGATTGTACTTATCATCTCCTCTACATTTTCAGCCTCACCACTGCATAAGCCTTTGGAATACAGCCCTGGCATATTTTAGAAGAAGGCTGGTGAGTCTGCACTGCTTACAGCAATGACATAGCTCTATCAAAAGTGATACAACATCAGAGAAACGCATTATACTTATGTGGGTTAAAGGTCTTATATTTTCAAAAAGCACTTAAGACTCTTTTGGTGCTATTTGAGAGCATATTGGTCTGTACCACAGATTGTAGCATAGGACTTATGGAGAGTTATCACAGAAAACATAAAAATGTGTTACCTCAGGTAAAAGGAACAACCTTGCCATGACAGCAAAAGTTAAATGTGGGCTAAAGAACCATTTCAGGTGACAGAATGCTGTATTAAATTATAAAAAATGGCACAGGAAAGTACTGTCAGTCGTCTGGTTGGTGGAAGCACAGCTAGAACAGAACGCAGCACAGCCCTCATAGCATGGCCAAAAAACAATGTGAGGAAGTGGTTGACAGCAACTCAGCTGAGTAATGCAGCAGTTGTACTGCTGGCAGAAATTAACAGTGTTTGTGCTTGAAAGAAGGTCACGTTAGCAAAAGCTTAAAGATGACAAAAGCTTAAAGATGACAGTCAGTGACCCTAGTATTTGGATATCTTTAACTTTCACAGCGCACCAACTGGTTATGAAATTATATTGTGCTCTAAGTCTTTTGGGTTCACTTGAAAACTCTAATCAGGAACATCAGCTCTGATACTGTCCACACAAGCAGTTATAGAAAGGAAAAGAATAAAAAAAAGTCTTTATGACGGGAATCACATTAAACACATGCTCAAATCAACAAAAGATTTAGTCTTGCTATTTTATTCATGTTTTATTGACTTGGTCTTATTAAGTGGAGACATTGAGCTCTCTTATATACGGACAATTCTCTTCAGTGAAGGCTGCCAGTTGAAACCTTATTTCAGGAAAACTCCTAATTACACCCTTAAGTTAATTTTTACTCATTACTGCATATAAATCTACAAAACCAATTGGATTTCTTAACACTGAGTTTATAAAACAATATCCAAAAATGGTTAGGGATGGCTAAAATTATTTTTAAAGATATGGCAAAAAATGAAACTTATCTTTCCCAGAAAATAATTTCTGCATTAAAAGTTATTGCAAAAAGAAAACCAAACTAAAGAACATGTTTGCATGTTTGGTTTTGTGTTTTTTTAATTTTACTGTCTCCTATAACTAAAACACCTCCATAAGACAATTAACACGTATTAACAACAAATATTTTAATAACTGCATTCATATTCTTTGACTAAAAGGTAAATGTCCACAGTTTATGCCTAAATCACCTTGGAAGTTATTATATATTTTCACTCAAAGATAAGCTTCTGCTTGCACATATTAGTATGCCAGAAAGACTTTAAAATTTTGGGATATATTTTCAATGTTATATTTTCGCTCTTACTATTTCTATCCTTATTCCAACTGTAAGGGCTTATCGGTAAGAATCTCTGATTAGAAGTAAAGTACAATCTTAGTAATAAATCAGGAAAAGTAAAATAGGAGAAGGAAACCTGTGAAATTACAATCTCTATTTTTTTTCCGTATGACACATTGGAAAGGAACCTACTGAATGGATCTGGTGAGCTGGTACTTAAGGTGCTCATTCTTCTCAATGATCATCAACCTGTAAATGGACCATTTCTCTTTATGTTGGTTTTTTTTTCTCATGTTTGGGGTCTTAAGAAGTATGTTGTCATGTCAATGAATATAAGATCATCCAGTATGTGTACATGTCAAAACAACTCTGCAGAAACATAAAAAACTTGTACTGAATGGGAGGTTTGCCCAGCGGAGCACTTTACTTTGTATCTCTGAATAGAATTTGCTCCTGGGATTCATGCATTTTACATGAATAGGTAGTTTCAGGAATGATACATTAAATAAGTCTATTCATTTTTTAGCATGTATTCCTTTTCTCTCAGCTATACCAAGAAAGCAATTTGATGATGTTTTAAACATTATTTGCTGTGTGTGTATGGCCTTCGGAGCCTGAGAAGAAACTAGAAATGGTGGGATTCTCAAAAGCTTTGTGACATAGTTCAGATTTGTTTTTATGTAGTGGCACATTTCCGTGTTCTCCAGGGACAACAGATAGAAGACACAGACAGAACTACAAGTAGAAGTGTTTATTCTATTTAGAGAGGTATATCAGAATTGTCCATGAAAAGCACCTCAGAACAAAAGGGGAATTAAACAGTAATTATGGGATACCCTGGCAGTTGAAACAGAAGAATATTTAGGTTAGAATATTCTATATTACCCATATGCCAGAGAAAACTGGGCAGGGATACTGTGAAAATATAGAAGGCACTGCAAATTAAATTAAATAATACATATTATATTTCTTTGTCCTTGAAATCCTTAAATATTGTCTCAGAAAAACATTGCCTTTATATACCACAAAAGAGGTCTGACTTTTAGCTCATATTTTCTTAAACATTATGCACTATAAGCCTGGATATCATCATATGTTCTACACACACAGAGGCAACATTTTTTTAAGTTGGTGGATGCGATTTAGTTGTATTTCGTAATTGCTAAAAAATATGGGCATGAAAACTGAGAATTACTAGCATTTTCCATATTTTTAAATCAAAAAGTGAAAGGGATCCATGACATATCCCTCTGCTTTCCCTGCCAACCCAGATTTTATCCTTTACCTTCAAAGGTATCTCAGGGTCTATTCCCTTCAAGAATTAGCTCAAAACCCTTGCAGGGGTACCTGGTGACATTATTGCTGTGCCTAAAGGTAACTAGTATCAACTCCATGTGTCATTGCATCTACAGACCTGGAAACTTAGCTGTGTTTTGTATTAGCTAGCGGAAATGTCACCTCCCTTTTGAAGAACAAGTGCATCAAATTAGCAACCTAAAATTAGAAAACTTACTTCCAGTTTTGCTAGAGTAGATAAACTTTTTTTTTTTTCCTCCATTATGCAGCCTATAATCTATTCGCATTCACAATTTTAGCAGATTAATGAGCATTAAAAAATCTCTTTTAAATTCCAGGGAGAGGAATACATAGCTATGGAAGTCAGCAGCTTGCTCTGCTTATATTAGCTCACACTTATATTGCAGTAGGAACAGTGGATTACTTTTGCAGCCCACTTTTTGCTGTTCACTTTTGTGCGGTTCCACAACCTTTCTTTCAGTCAGCCCTGCATGGTGAATATTATGCCTAGACAAGTTATGCATGGATGCCTCATCAAGTAGTGGGTGCTACCACACTGTGCTGATGAACCAAGGACAAATTTTTGATTTGTGGCTAAAGAACGCCTGGCAGAACAGCATTTTTCCTCTATTTTTGTCACATAAAGAGATGACAACATAGTTCATGAGATGGGATTGCGACTGAGAAGAATAGCAGTACATGATCTTCAAAATCCTCCAAGAGAAGCCATGTAGCATACCTCTCAGAAAAGTTTCATGCTGTAAGATATTTGTCACCTGCCATCCTAGGTGATCGGCAGCTCGCAGATGCAATTTATTCAGCTGGGTTCCTCTGCCTAAAGATTTCATCCACCATCACTCCCCTGGCTGCCCTCTTCCACTCCCCTACCCCAAGTCCTAAAGGGGTTAAGGAATAATGAGAAGTAGGTGAATTGCTTCTGGTCACTGCTTATGCTAAGGTCATTTCAGCTCATCTCATCATACTGGACTTACTGATCATGCATTATACAGAAGAGGTGCACAACTAAATCCTTTTCCAGTCCTCAGGAAATTTGTATTTGGCTGTCAGATACCACTATCATAGAAATCCACCTATTTTATTCTCTTGAGCGTGTCTAAAAAAAAGGCAACGGAGAACAGGTTGCTGGACTTTTTTTCTTTGTGCAACTACCTGCCAAACCACACTCTTGTTATGAGGAGCAAATAATCAGGAGATATCAGCGTACGCTTACAATAAACCCCATGCTTTGGGGATCCTTTAGTATGCACGGAGAACAATCTTCCTGTTTGGACAAAACAGGTATTGATGAGGAAGAGAAAGGTTGGAGACTATGTGCTTCCTGCTAATGAAAAGAACTGTGTGGAGTACCTAATGAGAAGAGTGGAGCAATGCTGATATGCTGTACCATAAATAGCATTTCTGCAGGGAGTTAAAAAAGATGAAGCAAATGGTAATTAATGAAAACAAATACCAGATGATAAATGTAGGTTTCACTTGTTGAAACTAAGACCACAATGATCTTGTAGGTAAGGACAGGTTCAGCTGTCTCCTTCTGGTAGTTGTGCTGGTCTTGGCTAGGGTAGAGTAAATTTTCTTCACAGTGGCTGGTATTGGGATCTGTTTTGAATTTTCACTGATCAGAGGGTTGATAGTGTAGAGATGTTTTTGTTACTGCTCAGCAGGTCTTGCACAGAGCCAAGGCCTTCTCTACTTTTCATACTCCACACGGCTGGGCAACTGGGGGTGCTTGGGAGTTTGGAAGGAGACAGAGCCAGGACAGCTGACCCAAACTGACCCAAGGGATACTCCAGGACCATATGGTATCATGCTCAGTATATAAAGTGAGGGGAAGAAGGAGCAAGAGGGGACATTTGCCGTGATGGCATTTGTCTTGTCAAGTTACTGTCATGCAGGATGGGGCCCTGCTCTTCTGCGGATGGCTGAACACCTGCCTGCCCATGGGAATCACTAAATTAATTCATTGTTTTGCTTTGCGTGTGTGCATGGTTTTTGCTTTTCCTANGGGTAGAGTAAATTTTCTTCACAGTGGCTGGTATTGGGATCTGTTTTGAATTTTCACTGATCAGAGGGTTGATAGTGTAGAGATGTTTTTGTTACTGCTCAGCAGGTCTTGCACAGAGCCAAGGCCTTCTCTACTTTTCATACTCCACACGGCTGGGCAACTGGGGGTGCTTGGGAGTTTGGAAGGAGACAGAGCCAGGACAGCTGACCCAAACTGACCCAAGGGATACTCCAGGACCATATGGTATCATGCTCAGTATATAAAGTGAGGGGAAGAAGGAGCAAAAGGGGACATTTGCCGTGAATGCATTTTTCTTGTCAAGTTACTGTCATGCAGGATGGGGCCCTGCTCTTCTGCGGATGGCTGAACACCTGCCTGCCCATGGGAATCACTAAATTAATTCATTGTTTTGCTTTGCGTGTGTGCATGGTTTTTGCTTTTCCTATTAAACTGTTTTCATTTCAACCCACAGGTTTTCTAGCGTCTTTATTACTCTTCAGATTCCCTCTCTGATCCCACTTGTGGGGGAGCGAGTGAGCAGCTGCATGGGGCTTCGTGTCTGACTGGGTTTTAACCACGACAGAAGTAGTGCATGATCAAAACATCCTAGAGTTTCCCAGCTTTAAAAGTTTACTCCACCATGAAACATTAATGATACCGATAGAAGAAAAATCATTAAAATTTCTTCTTTTATGCCTGTTAATGACATAAATAATAAAACTAAAAGATTGCCTAACAATACACTGAAAATGGTCAAAATCACAACTGTTAGGTGTCAGATTAATGGAAAAAAACCTCTGTTCTTTTTCTGATTTTCACTCTATCTTTCTCATTTCACTTCACTACACTTTACAAAATATAATACAACATATCTATTCTAAGATTCTGTTCTAAGACAGGAAAAATATTTTATCTATTTTAATATAAGAATTGTGTTTTACTATGTTAACATAAGAATGGTTAATATTTTCTTGAGCCTAAGCTTGCAAACATTCACTTGCATTTTTAACTGCTGCTGTTAAAACAGGACTATAAATCAGTGCATCATCATGCTTTTAGTTCGTGGATGATGCAAGCAAATCGAAAATTTAAGGTACGTTGTGTCCCATGCAGTTATGCATCTATCTCCACAATCTCATTTTAAAATATTTATATTGTAGAGTAAGGAAAACAAATTATGTGCATCCCACACATAAAGAGCAGAAGAGTACCTCAGTATTTTTATATTTAACATTTCTCTAGTTGGTCAATTTGAAATAACAATGATCCTGGACAGCATGGAAATACAGTTCTGTAGGGAAAGAAAAAAGCCAGATGAGGTCAGGAAAGCTATTTTCTGGTGAGTCTCATCTTTATTTCATCTTTTATCCATCCCTTTTAGTAAAGCTGATGCATCATGTTCCAGTCCTTTTCTAAAATGGCATTAAAAAGCTTTTATACAAGTTTGAAGCTGTAAGCATTTATTTTTATATAACTGATATGTTACTAAAAAATGTTCTGTTCAGTTTTGCTCATTACTCTTTTTATGCCATGGAAACAACACAAATGCATATGGATTTCATACCACAGTAATCATGCTCAGAACTGTAGTTTAAAGCCTGTGACATGGAATCAAACTTTTGTGCTCCGACCTCCTGATTAAATGTGATTCTATTTGCAGCATAGCAATATCACAATATCAAAATCATTAATAATGATTGTATAATTAATGGCAATAGATTTTTCTTTAGAATTGTGTAGGTAATTATAAGGCTACCAACTACACTCAGGAACAAAGGGGAAAAAACTCAGAAGGGTAAACAAGCTCATAAAATGCAAGCTTGTGAAATTCCTACCTGGCTCTGGAGATTTCTCTCTGCTTTCTTTAATGTCCTCCTGAGCAAGACAAAACAGTATGTGTGAAGCAAGCTGAAACTGCTGAAGTATGGTACCTCTTCAGGAGAAAAGGACCTGATCCCATATTCTTACATTTTTCAGAGTGTCAGATTGGTCAAGACACAGTCTTCCAGGTTAGACTATATCCATGACATACACCTTTATGGTAACAGAAATCAATGCGCTGGAGAAAAGAAGTTCCAATATAACTTTGTCTGATTACTATCCCTAAAAAAGATAGTCTTTTCAGCTTTGGCAAAGCTACCTGTACTGGAAGTTCTTTCTTTGATTTATACCCTTTCTTCTCTCCATGTTGTATCTGTTTGCAAAAGCCAGAATATGTTGTAGGTATCTTCCTTTATCTTTGTACATTGTCCAAGATTAAGAAGCAGTCTGAATCTTAACAGGTTTAGCCTACAACCATGTAAGATGCCTCACTGCTGGATTGTTTTACCAGATCTTTAATAAATTTAGGTAAACCTTTGACTATTTGGAGTTAAGCGTTCCCTGTGTTTGATGGAAAATTTTGCAAAGAAAATTTCAAGATAAAAATTGTTCTAATTTGTTTAAAAAAAAGAAAAAAACCAAACAAACTGCTGTTCACTTATATCTTGCCTGTCTTTGAGTGAAAAAGTGAAACAATTTCAAGGGAACCAATGTCTTGATGAACCATCTCTCTAAATATAATTAAGCAAGTTGGGTAAATTACAAGCATCTGAAAGATAAATCTTCACCTATCATCAGAACCAACTTAAGGAACTTGGCAATTAAATTCTCCAAATGAGCCACTTACAGCCTATACTTGGGGTGCGCTGGTCCAGGGTGTCAGTATAAAGGGCAGAAAAGAGGCCTCGTTAAAGAATTCAGTGTCTCTTATCTGGTATCCAGGCTGCATGAGTGACAAAGTAGAGAAATGATACACCTGAGAGGGGTGAGACAGTGAAATTAGAAAAAAAAAGTGAAATTAGAACTGAAATAGGTAAGAAATAAGGGAGATGTTATAATGAGTGATTCTGGCAGACAGATCTGGATTCCAGAGAAGAGGAATGAGGTAAGAAACAGGAACCAGGTAACTAAGAAAAGGACATATTGAAAAAAATGAGAAAGAGAGCACTGATGAACACAAATGTCTATTATTACTTTCTCACACAGTTGGGATTTACTCAAGATTCGTGAGTGCTGGCCTTCTTTTTAAAAACAAAATCTCCCTGAAACCTCTGTCTTGCTCACCTGAGGATTTTGCTGTATTTGTGCAGATCCTAAATAGCCAGCCATAATGATTGTGGAGAAAACATGAAGATGTGAGATGAAAAACCTACTGCTGCTCTGGTACAACAGGTGCTTGAATTGAAGGACAGCAAGACTCAGAGAAGAAGTTCCAACAAAAAGGAAGCAGCTCCAGTAGCCCGTAGCCAAACTGCCAGGTATGATGATGATGATGTCTGATCTCCTTGAAGGAACCTCCAAGACACATGCCCAGGGAAAGTAGGATAATCAGGCTTAAAAAGGTCCTGCCTCTAGCCAGGCAGAGGCTAGGGAAAACTGTGTTTTTTGAGCTGTGTGGATTTGTTGGCCTGGCACATCAAAATCATAAAAATATGATGCCTTGGTCGACAGTGGTACAGTGCACACTAATCCCATCGAGACGTGCAGGGGCAGAATTTCTGTTTCTATTTCTATTTC